>JANEYF010004981.1:0-52500 GCA_029963845.1 Rhamnusium bicolor | reverse complement strand
TATATATATATATATATATATATATATAATATATATATATATATATATATATATATGTATATATATATTATTTAATATGATTTGAAGGAAACAACTACTCAGCGGGCAAATACTCCGACCTGCATTGAATTACACCTTCAAATCATGATAGATGGAAAACCAATATCATATATATATATATATATATATATATATATATATATATATATATATATATATATATATATATATATATATATATATATATATATATATATATATATATATATATATATATATATATATATATATATATATATATATATATATATATATATATATATATATATATTGTTGTTTTTCAGGTTTTTGTGGGTGGTGAATGTTAAATTCGTTTTCGCGTATACTCCCGCGTAGGTGATAGGCCCCGAGAGGGACCGTGGTTGTCCTGAACGACGTTTCAGCAGAATCTCATCTGCCATCTTCAGGTTCTAACAGATAACTGCTTACTGCGGCTTCTGGTAACTCGAACTGAAATGACGTTTTTCTGGATCTGGCAGTTCTTTATATACTCTACCTATGTTACGCTCTGTTGCTCTCGACACACTCCGGGCGTCATGGTCTGCTGCACCCATCTCCTGATTTCGAGCGCGGCTTCGTGTAGTCGGTCCTGTTCGGGCGCGCATGCGTGTGTCTGTGCTTATGTCACGGTCTGTTGCACCCATCTCCTGATTTCGAGCGCGACTCCGTGTACTTGGTCCTATTAGATTAGCTCTGGTTGGTTCCTCTTCGTGTGTTCGTTGCGTTATGTTTCTTGCTTCCTCATGGACAGCAGCATGCAATACCAGAGCAGGCTTCCATGTGGTAGGTGGTCTTTGGGTGGTCATCTCGTGTATTTAGATTGTGTGGTCTTTTCTCTATTTCTATGGCCTCTCTGATGATTCTTGACTTGTAATGCTCGATATTGGCTAGTGTTTTTGTTTTGTCGAAATCAATTCTATGTCCTGTAGTTTTTGACATGTTGAAGCTAAAGATGATGTTCTCTCGTCTTTTCTAACAGCGTTTATGTGTTCTTCGCGTCTTGCACTTATTTTCTGTTGGTCTGTCCTATGTATGATTTGTTGCAATCTTGGCAATGTATTTCATATACCCCTTGACTTTCTAGAGCAATTTTGGTCTTTGGATTTCGAAGAATGGTGCTGATTTTCTTGTCGGTCTTAAAAGTTGTTTCTATTTTATGTTTACGTAGAAGTTTGCTTTATTTTATCGTTGTTCCTTTTATGTATGGCAGATAGGCTTTTGCTATGGGTTGTTCGGAGTCCTCTTGATTTCTCGGCCGAGATGGTTTTGACAACTTCTGTATTCTTTGTTGGTGTGAACCCATTCTTTCGCAGCTCTTTGTGAAGAGTTGACATTTTCTTCTTTGAGGTTGTCTGCATCTGCTAGTCTCTGCGAGCGTGTGACTAAAGTCTTTACTACTGAGTTTAGTTGTGCTGGATGGTGGTGTGACTGTGCATTTAGGTCACACCACCATCTACCTAGGATACCCAGAAAACTAATTTAACATATATATATATATATATATATATATATATATATATATATATATATATATATATATATATATATATATATATATATATATATATATATATATATATATATATATAAATTTTTAGTTCAAACTTAGTTGTAAACACAAAAACATCGTCGGTTAGTATAAAACAGTAAAAAGTGATGTGCTCGCTATACGCAAAAATTATTAATTAAGTAACATTATTGTACGTTAAACTATAAAGTGCCACATCAGATTATTTTTCGTTTAAGTCATTGCATTGAAAAAGGTAGAAAACAGCCACAAACGTTTGTAGAATGTGTTTATGAATAAATAAACAATTTAGATTTTCATTCATATCTATCATTAAAGAACCAAAATTCCAAAAACACAATTGCTATAAAAAAATATAAAAAAAGTCAAAAAAAAAAACAACTTTTTTTTTTTTTAAACTATATATATATATATATATATATATATATATATATATATATATATATATATATATATATATATATATATATATATATATATATATATATATATATATATATATATATATATATTATATTGCCTTCTTGTCAGACGTTGATCCTTATTTGTACTGATGAAAGCAACAACCAAAATTCGGTCTACAAATGGTGAGTACGGCGGCCCACAAAAGGATTCCTTTCATTAGGTAAAGATCTTTCACTAGGGCTGTCAATCGTAATTGAGGCTTAAAATACTTCTTTTTATGATACAACTTGTAAGTCATCAAGAGGTGTATGGTCTGCTACGAAAGTAATAGCTACAAGTGGCAACTTTATCAATATTTATTAGTATTTGTGAATTTTATAATATGTATAAATGTTCCATTTTATATGTAATTATGTAGACAAGTCCAAATGTAGATCTGGGCTCCGCTACTGTATCTGAATTGATTGAAAACACGCATTAATTATTCGTGCAAATTAAATTGATTATAATTCGTATTCCTACGTTGCTTGTTCTAATATAAGCTATGCAAATGACATATATGTACTTAGTGCTTTAGTTTGGTTTAGATGTGTACTGTTTTATCATAATAAAATATTTCTTAGAAAGGGTTATGATTAATGCATAGGAAACGTAATTAATAATAAATACAATAGTTGGTAATTCTCAATAGTTAAGGCATTTTGAATTTACTGAATTATCAATTAAAAAAATAAATAAACTAGTGTAACAAAGTGACTCTCCGTTTTATAAAAGGTGTTTCAATAAGAGCTCAAGATTTGAATTGCGCGCCAGTTTGGCTGTCATCATGTCACAAGATTATGACATGCTAGGTCGCAGGACACAGTTAATAAACATGGAGCAATACACGTTAGAACAATGCGTCCTGATTGTTAAAAATTGTTATCAAAGTGGTGAAAGTTTGATTGCCACGATTCGTAAAGTGCATCCAATTTTCGGTCGAAATAATGTTTCTCATTCAACTACTGTGAAAAGAATTATTGAAAAAATTCGAAAGTACTGGTTCGGTTAGTGATGTGAAATACACGACACGAGCTCGTAGAGGTCGTTCAGAAGAAAACATCACGGCAGTTCGCGAGAGCGTGGCCGAGAGTCTAGGGACGTTGATTCGTCGTCGTCTACAAGAATTGAACGTTACAACAGCCACCTTTCAGTGTACTGTTACTAAAGATTTGCATCTCCATACCTACAAAGTCCAATTGACTCAGCAACTTCTCACCATGCACAGCGAAGAGAGTTCATTGGATTCTTGAACAACAAAAAGTGAATGACGATTTGGCGGACAAAGTCATTTTCAGTGATGAGGTCCATTTTCACCTCGATGGCTTCGTTAATAGGCAAAGCTGCCGCATTTGGGGCTCAGAAAATCCACGAATGATTCATGAAAAAGCAATGCATCCAAAACGGGTCACTGTTTGGTGTGCATTGTGGTCTGGAGGAATCATTGGGCCATTTTTTTTCGAAGACGAGGCAAGTAATGCAGTAACGGTGAATGGCGAACATTATTGTGCTATGATAACCCAGTTTTTTGTGCCTCAATTGAAGATATTGCTCTGGACGACATGTGGTTTCAGCAGGACGGTGCCACTTGCCATACCGCCCGTGACACATTGACAGTCTTGCACAAGTCGTTTCCTGGTCGTGTTATCTCTCGGTTTGGTGACCAGAATTGGCCGCCACGCTCTTGCGATTTAACACTTTTGGACTTTTGGCTGTGGGGTTATCTGAAGTCATAGGTTTTTGCCAATAAGTCCGCGATCACCGAAGCATTGAAGGCCGAAATTAGACGCTATATCAACAATATACCACCACATGTATGCAACACCGTTATTCAAAATTTCGCCAAAAAAATATGCATGTGCCAGCAAAGCTGTGGCGGCCATCTACCAGATGTGTTGTTCCATACATAACTCCCAAATATGTGCATTATAACTCAATAAATATTTCGATACTTTGCTATAGAAAACTATGTTTTATTGAACCTTGAAATATTGCTCTCATATTGAAACACCCTTTAGTTCTTATATTTACCAATTCTGTTATTTGCTATTTTAGATACAAATTTAAATGCGAAATAATACTTTTCGTTTATGTTTTGAAACCATTTTCACATGAGGTAACTTGAAAAACAAATAAATTTAAAACCATTTACTATTTTTCATTATGCAGCTTTTCAGATCCATCATTTTTTCAGAACATACTGTTTACTTTCATTACGTTTGATCCTGTCCATATATATATATATATATATATATATATATATATATATATATATATATATATATATATATATATATATATTTTAAAATACTCTGTTTATGATTATAAATGACACAAATAAATGACATTGTTTTTATCCCACCCGTGGACCGTGAAAGTACATGTTGCGCCTGTTTTACTTACACAGAATCCAAATGGTTTACGTTTTGAGGAGAGAAAATTCGAAAAACTTCGTAACACTCTAATGGTATATCACATATAGGTAAGCACCGTAACCGAAAAAAATCGTGATTTTGAGTTATCGTTCCTAATGAATACTCAAAGTAGGCACCTAAAATTATAATACAAAAGTGCCACATTGCATAATCCAAAGATAAAAAAACAAATTGTCATCTCTATATAGAAGTGAATTAATCAAAGAGCAATATCACTCTTTATACGAATTTGTCGCTAACAAAATGTTTGTGTTGTATTTTAATAAATGTGTTTTGCCTCGCAAGCAAGTTATTTTAAATGAAGATTTGATACAAGTAACTGTATGTAATGATTATCGATTCATTGGTTCACTATCAACATAATTTTCTCAACATTTTTAAATCGAGATATTGCATTGGTGATGTGAATGTTCAGTTTAAGAGTTATCATGGTGTATAAACGAGCCCATAACACAAACCAGTTTTTTTGGTCGGAAGTGTACCCCTACCTCTCCTTTGTCACTTACATCGCATGTTGTTTTTACCGTTTAACCATTATATTGCTTGCAATTTTACCGCTTAATTGTGGTATTGATCCTTATAGTTTTCTTTGTTGATGATTTTCCTCAGAAGCACTGAGACGCTGTCCTGTAAACAGTATCGTAGCATAAAATAATTTATGGTGAAATTGTGACATTTATTTATAGGTTTATGGACAATACAGTGTCTTCACTGTAGCTACGTAGCCTGTACCATCCTGCTGATAGAGTAAAGTGATATGCTAAGTTGGTCACAATATAGCCAATGAAAAATTATATAACTAGAAGAGTAGCGCCTCTCAGTATGAACCTATAGATAATATAAGCTTATTAATGGCCCATGTTATGTTTCTTTAGTATAAATCCAAATTATGTCTAACATATTATTCATAAGCAAATGTACTAGTTTTTTATTAAACATATTATTAAAAATATATGTATTAACCTTCATAAAATATGACTGTGAAAGGAACTGTATATGAAATTCAAAAGGGTGCGCATCTTGTGGAACATTTTTTTATTTTAACATTGTTTTGCTCTCAGCATATTTTATGTTTAAAAGAACCATAAAAATAAAAAGAAATCCGAAGATAGCTATTTATCATTGTTAGAATCTTATAATACCATCATAAATTGTTCTCCAAAGTAAAATATATTGTTTCATTCTGTAGCATTGTATCTTGTTAAGAAAATTATTTTTTTGTTTTTTTTTTTTATAAATATATATTTAGATATTGAACTGTTATCTCATTCAAGTATTACTATA
Source organism: Rhamnusium bicolor (assembly GCA_029963845.1). NCBI lineage: Eukaryota > Metazoa > Arthropoda > Insecta > Coleoptera > Cerambycidae > Rhamnusium > Rhamnusium bicolor. The sequence goes on along the minus strand of JANEYF010004981.1, from coordinate 46,749 downwards.
CAATAAATTGAGAAATAAAAGGAGTTAAAATGACAATAATAGCAATGCAAGGATAAAAATGAAAGTATAAAGGTTGATAAATAAAGCCAAATATGATGATAAAAATTTAGACAACCTTAAATTAATTATTATTGTCATGTGTAAACCTCATATTGCAATGATTTTACTGATTTAAGAAGTCTTACAAGTTAGCGTAGGTAACATGTTTACGACGTTATCTCTTAACTTAAAATGGATATTCAAAGTGAGAGCATTTTGTTTTAGTTTATTCCTCACAAAGTCCATAAAATTTAAAACTTCTTAGGGAAAGTGGATTAAAGTAACGCTGTAAAGAATATTTTGAGGGGGCGTGATATTGATGGTATGATAGGCTGATTGATATAGTGAAGGAGGAATTAAGGAATAGTAAGATAAATAGTTATTTAGAATTACTACTGTAATATAAAAAAACTGTTTGTTTTCATTTTTTCCTGAACAATATTTTCGAAAATTTATCCACGTTAAAGTTTGCTGGCAAATTCAGTTACTTTAAACAAAAACTTATTGCAAATTTAATTATAAATTAAATGGTACTGATTATTCAGATAGCAATTTTTAGTGGTAAATTTTTCCTCTATAGATCTGGTCAACTAATGCATGAGAAAGTACTTTAAATATAAATGAAATGTTAATATTACCTTAACTTTAAGTTTAAAAATGTTGTATCATAAAAGTTATTGATTTTTTAAAACAGGAGTTAGCTGAATTCATTTTAAATGTTCCATTATCTTTCTCCGATTTTACCTATGTCTAGCTTTTGAATACCAAGTTGCTTTATCTACGTGGATGTTTGGCATGAGCACTCGGGGACAGTTTCATACTGTTAAAAGTTAAAATTTGTATTTATATACACAGAACATAAAAAACAAAAAGGATAAACTGTTCAAAAATTATAAAAAAATTACGATTTAAATAATGGTTCGTTAAAACTTTCACATTCATATTCATATAAACAGTACATAAAAATAAATAATAAATAAATTACTTACTTAGAAATTATGAAAAGCTTATCACTAAGATAAGTTCGATTTTTACCAAAAATTGTTTTCAAAATCCATTTTTGTATGGAGTTTAGTCTTTCTAGATGGCTATCGCTTACTCTTCCCCAGCCATACCATATGATAGCTGTGATTGGACCAACGAGTAATAAAGAATTTTCAACTGTGGTTCGTTTAAGTATTTTTTTAAGAAATTTAAATCCACTGATTTTTTTATAATATTTATTATTTGTAGGACTCACCTTAGATGTCTGTCTACAATAATGCCTATGTATTTTATCGACTCAGCTTCTGGTATTTGAATGTTTTCATCAATTTTTAGCGGGCCAACATCCTGTAATGTGTTAGTGTAGGAGGTGAACGGTAAATATTTAGTTTTGTCACAATTTAAGGTTAGTTTGTTGTACTGGAACCATATTTGTATTTTCTTAAAGTCAGTCTCTGCTATTATTTTTAGTTTTTCCCAACTATTTCTGGTGCATAAAACAGTAATATCATTAGCGAAACTTAAGATTTTACCAGTGGAGTTAATAGATAGTAAACTGTTGATATATACTGTAAATAGTGGTGGTCCCAATACCGTTCCTTGCGGGACTACGAATGTTATTGTTCTAGCACTACTGATAGTACCGTCAATCTCCGCATACTGTTCCCGATCATATAAGTAACCCTTAAATAGGTTATACATTTTCCCCGAAGTCCATAGCATTATATTTTTTCTCTAGAAGTTTTTGAACACGGTGTCAAAAGCTTTAGACAGATCAACAAAGATACATAAAGCAGGTGATTTTGAGTCTAAAGCTCTATATATTTCAGAAGTTAATTTATGAATTGCATCTTCGGTTGACTCTCCTTCTCTAAAACCATATTGTTGATCCAAAATTTAGACAGAATAACCGCATTCAATGGATAAGGCGGTGATACAGTATGAATGCCCACCAAGATCAACAGTTCTTACCTCACTGGCATTTGCACCCAAGCAGTTAGTCTACAGAAACTACATAATGGACTGCTAAATGTGTTCGCATATCTCCTCAAATATTCTATAATGTCAGAGAAGAGTTTAAAAAATCGATTGTATTATTGTCAGGAACAAAATGGTGGCCATTTTGAACATCTTATTTTATTGCATTAGTTAATACTGGCGTTTTATCCTATAACATAGCGAAAAATAAAAATATTTAAAAACAGTTTTCAGCGCTGTATTTTAATAAAATTACCTTAAATTTAAGATCCCACAAAGTGCATATTGACATTTAAGATTTTAGTGATGGGGGTTGGGGGTTGGGATTAACAGAAATAATAGGGTGGGTCAGATTTTATCAGGAAACTTAGAGAATCGATAAATACGCCAAAATAATATGGATTTGTCAGCTATACGTTTATATATAGCTAAAATTGCTTAGTTTTCTAGGTAGATGACACATTTCTCCGCATATAATTGAGACATTGTTGTGACATTCAGAAGATACAAGTTGCGTACACCTCGAACCATAGTTTTCGTTTCTCCAATCAAAATTATATTAGTCGAAAAATAGAAAACCATGTAATTTTTTGTAACAATTCTCAATTAATAGCTAATTGATAAGTAATGATGAATGATTTTATAATGAGTTTAACTCAAAGACGTTGGCAGCCCAAAATGAAATTATAAGGAATCTTTTTTGTGTATTAATGATGGTAAATGTCGAAAAAGAAAAAAATAGTTTAGATCATCGGCGTTCCATTTTTTTGGGAAGAATATCCTCGATACCCCCACCGTCACGACTCTGGTTGGAATGGAAAGATGAAAACTATGATGAAAGGTGTACTGATGTACATAACGTTCACCTTTCGAACGAAGTCAAATACGTCGGCATTAAAAGTTGGATTTCTTTTTATTGAATATGATTTTACACTAATATGTAATTAGTAAAGCTGGTAAGTCGTGCGGCTATCTAATGGTGTAACTACAGGAAGATACCTGATGACGAGGCAACGACCGGCCTGCGAACAAATCGAAGCGAACTGCGAGGCAAGTCTATTGTTGTGTGTCGTAGTATTTACACGCTAATTTATTCCTCTATGTTGTATTGTATGTTACTCTTGCTATATTGTTGATAATTTTATTTGTTGTATTTTATTGTTAATATTACTGTAATAATAAAATGTGTCAGACGTGAGCAAGGGTAAAAAACGGCCATACGCCGACAAAAAAGTAATAAATTTATTGGCGAATTCCCGGATTTATTCTATAATGGTCCTACAATAATTTGTAAGGTGTGCGATACAGACCTGATGTACTGGGATAAATATGATTATAGACATTACGTAAATACTGTGCAGCATAAAACCAAAAAAATGGCGTGCCCTCGAAAAAAAGTTTATGTGCGATTTAATGTTAATGCTGATTGCCTGTGATATTTCGCTGCATATACCCGATAAACAACCATTTCGGGAGTTCTGGAATAAATACAATCCCCAGGTGACGTTACCAAGTCGCGCAACGTTACGTAACTATGTACCAACTGTACGCAAAGACATTGTAAATAAGATCAAATAATGTGTATTAAAAAATACACGGCTGTGGTTATGTGTTGACGAAACGAGAGATCGCAAAAAAAATTCTATTGTAAATGATATAGTACGTGTATTGGACCCTCTTAAATTGACATTTTCACTATTAATAGCTAGCAAAAGACTAACTGGCAAAACAGTTACGCGGGTGGTCTGGAGACATTAGAAACATTTGATCTGTCAACAAGTCACGTGTTGATGTTTGTCACCGATGGTGCCGTGACAATGCGTTTGGTAGGTCGTTCTCTTCAAGAACATGGTTGTATATTGGTACATGTTATGTGTAAAGTGTATGCTTTACATCTTGTGGCAGACACTATTTGACAAGGTTTCCTAGAGTTAGATGCATAAACAGCAAGTACAAAAAAAAGTGTTCCTTAAATCTCCCTAACCATCTTTGCGCATTTCACAGCAAGTGTCCTGGTATTCCCGAACCACTACAACTGATTCTTACACGTTGGGAAACATGGTTGATTGCAGCTTTTTATTATACTGAATATTTACAACAACTAAAAGCTGTGATACTACAATTCAATCCTGACGAGGCTGCAGCTATTAAGGAAAGCCAGACAAAATTCAAAAAAGTCACATTTTGAGGTTCAAAAAGTCACTTTGACTTTTCAAAAAAGTCACATTTTTGCCGTTTGAAACAAGTCACAATTTGACGTTTCAAAAAAGTCACATTGGTGGAATATTTGTTTTCAACCGTCAATTCCGTAACAACAACGTAGAATAAATCTATATAATACATAACCTAACTTATTCGATTTCAGCTGATTTTTTTTTTAAATATTTAAATGTCGAAGTTTTAAAACGTACAAATAAATTTTTAAAAATCTATGTGAATGAATTTATAGCTGTATTTATAATTGAATAAGTAATTACCAATCTCACGCTTTCAAACAATACGTAAAACTAGCAATACTGCGGTACCATCTTCGCTTTTACTGGCTGCTTGTGTTTGGCGCCAAACCTAGTCGGATGACGTCATAAAACTTTTCTATTTTTTTCTTACTCCTTCCGGGGCTCAAAAAATCTGAAAATAATTCTGTGAGCTCATATTTATAAATACTATCGAATAAACAAATAAAGAAATATGTGGGAAATGCCCATTAACACGTTTAGTTAAGTCTTACAATTTTCAATGAATACCAAAGTTTTACCGCAAATAGAACACTCTCAACATCAAAAATGTTAATAAGTGATTCTAAATTGTTTTTAAATAATGTTACAATACTCTAGCACCAAATGAGAGTACAAATAAAGCAAGTAATATGCAAAACTAAAAATATAATTTATTGTTTGCCATTTTATTGCAGTTTAACATTTATTTTTTGCCACTAAAATGCTATTTATTCAATAATTAACGACCATTTGTTTGTCTGATATGTAAAACAGATTAAATAGAAATAGAATATTTAATTAGAGTTTGAAAATAATGCCACACAGTATGTAAAAACAAAACAATTTAATGAATGCTATGCGAAACTATCAAGGAGATTGTGTTTTATTTGTTATTTGTTGGGTAGTTGTTGATTAAAAATATTTATTTAATTTAGAGTATTCATGTTTTTTTGTTAAATAATCGTGGTGTTCACTTTTAAAACTGTTCGCAAAAATATAAAGATTTCAATGAAATACTGTAAACGATATCTAGTTAACTTATTGACGAAGAACAAATCGACGAAAAGCAGCTTGACATGAGAGTAAACAGAAGTCACTGCTTTAAATAAAATTATCGGACAAAAATCAAAACAAAATAAATATAGTTTAAAAAAAACTAAAAAACGCTTTTAAAGCACATCAAACTAAAAAGTGAAAAATAATAATTAACATAAACTGAAAACAATAATGAACGAAAAATACTAGTATTATTGTGAAAAAAGCGTGGGTTGCTCGATATACGAAAAATATGGCACAAAGCGCCCACGCTTTTTTCACAATAATACTAGTATTTTTTGTTCATTATTGTTTTCAGTTTATATTAATAATTATTTTTCACTTTTTAGTTTGATGTGCTTTAAAAGCGTGTTTTTTAGTTTTTTTAAACTATATTTATTTTTCACTTTTTAGTTTGATGTGCTATGAAAGCGTGTTTTGTAGTTTTTTTAAACTATATTTATATTGCTTATTGTTGCTGATATTATAACATATTACGATCCAACAGATATTTCTGAAAAAAAATTTGAACTCACGCCCGAGGAGTCCGTCGTTTCGCGTCGACTAAGACTTGCCCGCTCGGCCAACGATCGAACTGAGAATCACGGAATATACTTACAATATTAAGCCTCTTGCTCTCACGCAGAGGATACGTGAGGAAAGGACTGGCGATCCTGATCAGGATAATGATATAAACTTATCAAATTATTGTATTGTTACCGGTTCTTCGTAAGTGTACAAAGTTTCAATTAAATCTGTCCGTTTAAAGTAGGTCAAAATCGAGTCCAAAGAGTCGGTTACAAACAAACAAACAAACAAACATACAAGTGAAGCTAATAAAAGCGTGTTAATAATTATGTATTTATGGTGCGAATGTGATATTTGTGACATTTTCCTATGCTTTCTTCTGGTACTTTTGAAACCCCCTCTTACTTGTCTATTTTTAGTTTTTGAGAAAATCCTTGTATACTAAGTTACACAATTTTTTCTACAGATTCCAAATTTGTATAAAACAGCAATTGAATATCACTAAAAAGATATTAGACAGTTTTATATATTTTTCAGATGGAAATGAATAATCGAACTGCTTTGTATCATATTCCGTTCATGCCTAATCATACTAATGAAAATTTTGAATATATAACTATCTCTGCTCGATACGCTATCGACATATAGAGTAAATTAGTTATCCTGTGAGTGAAAATGAACTTAGAAATGTCATTAAAATTAAAAATAAAAATTAGTCTGGTTTGGATTGTTTGCTTACTAACATATTGAAAAGTATTTGTGGTAACATAATAATATGCCCACATTGCCCACTGTTGCACCTCATAAACATGTCATTGTTTAATAGTCTGTTTACTGATTTTCTTAAAATAGTATCAATAATCTCCATTTTCATAAAAAATCTATAAAAAAATTTCAATAAGAAATCATGACAGAAAAAAAACTAAATCTTTTCCGAATTTAGGTCAACTAAATCAATGGAAACAGCATCTGTACATTTCTTTAAATATATTAATTTTGCTGTGTCTCTATTCTTTGATCAGTCAAAAGTTTATAAATCTGTGCAATACGATCTCAAAAATTGGAAAATATTGGCATACGAGGATGCCATCCAAGTCGTATTAGAAAATCGAAAACTAGTAGTAAATTGCAATGATTTTTAATCTGATATTCACAATGTAAGTCAGGGTGCCCCTTAAGGCTCAATGTTAGGTTCACTACCATTTTTGCTTTATGTTAATGATTTATCAAATCCTAACCAACATGGTACGTACGATTTCAGTATCAGCTGTTATACAGGAGGAAGTTTACTATAAAGTTCATATTACCCTTGACGATCCGTATACGTGTTGTCAGAGAATTAAACGGCGAAAAAAACAATTTTTATAAATTTTAACTTTAGAACATTAACTTTAAGTGATAATATATCATTAACCAAAGCAACAAAGTTTCTAGGCAAGTTTGTAGCCAGCAGTTTGATGTAAGCCTTACTTCGCAATGTAATAGTTAAAAAACACAATTGCCCAGGCAGGTCTCTTAAATGTGTACTACACTTTTGCATATTCACATCAGTCTTAATATATACTAATCTCCGAACCATTAAGTCACCGCATTATCGATCAAGAGATGTCGCTACCGTTCAAACAGAGTCTTACCAGAGGGTCTATAATATTCATGAATTATGTCAAAATATACAGCGAGTTCACAAAATTTCAAGTCAACATGAGATTAGAGTAGTAGTGAGAGGTATGTGAAACTTCTCATATGGTCCAAATGCTACTATCCGACTGACATCATAGATTTGTCTGTGGCGGATAGCGACTTGCGAAGTAAGTACCAAGAGCGCCGACCTCTAGCCCAGGTGGACTAAACTACTGTTATTAAATATGATTTGAACGAAACAACTACTCAGCGGGCAAATACCCCGACCTGCTATGGATCATACCTTCAAATCAAAATAGATTGGTAGCCAATATCATTTGTCAATTCATAACCAGACATAAGATTAGATTCTAGTCACAAAAAATAAGAAGAAAATTATATTAAAAAATTATTTGTGGACAAAGATACCGGTTGTTAAAGGTTTGGTGTACTATCATTTCAGATACATCCTTGCGAAGTTTTCTTGCAAATGAAGACAGTTTGGACTTGGACTTGCGTCTACTAATTAAGAGCGAGATTTAGGTGATTAGCTTACATTGTTTTAAATCACGGTGGGGTTGAACCAGGTTTAATTGAGAGGTTCTTGCATATAGGATTTTTTGATTGATTTTAGCTACCTTGTGTTCCACGATCATTTTAACACCAAAATCAAAACAATCGAGAGGGCACTTTTTGAAAACGTCGATATTTGTTTTAGAAAAATTAAAGAATCACAAAATGTGGCTACGCATACATGTATAATTTAGATAAAGTATATGAGAAAAGTATTGTTGATGTGTTCTGACACTAAGGTAGATTAAGAACATAATTATTTCCGAAAAAAGTGATCTACAAGTTTATAGCAATTAATTTTGTAAATAGTTATTTAGGATGTGATTGCGATTTGATATTAAAATTAATATATTATATGAATTAAAAACTGTTTTACAGGTTATGTTGCACGTTGTATAAACACTTGTTTGTGAAAGTTTTGCGTTGTTTAAAAGTGTCGCAATCAAAAGGGTATGAACACAAGAAGAAAATCTACGAAAGATCTGTTTGTTAGTGCCCAAAAAAGTAAACGCAAAGCCGCATTAATAAGTTTGTGAGAATACATCCGAAGGGAAAATTTGAAGACATGATAAACATTCTTTTTGAATATAATATTTCTGACGAACACTTGCTAAACGCTGTTTGTGGTGGATGCCTTAGAAAACTATATCGCATACAGAATGGTCCATTGAAAATAATGGATTTGCCAAATTTATCAGTTTCCTGTTCTGAGATATGGTACCAGGCAATCCAATTTATTATCGTGTGAATGTAAACTTTGCCATCAGAACAGGAAACTGTGATAGATTTGGCAAATTGTTGTTACCGATGAACCATTCTTTATGCAATATAGTTTCCTAAGGCATCCAGCACAAACAGCGTTTGGCAAGTGTTAGTCAGAAACATTATATTCAAAAGAGTCTCTATAATATCTTCAACTTTTCCTTCGGATGTATTCTCACAAAGCTATTAATATGGCTTCGCGTTTCCTTTTTAGGCATAACAAACAGATCTATTGCAGATTTTCTCATGTGTTCCTACCATTCTTGGATTGCATATGAAATCGCAATAATATACTAAATAACACAATTTTTTTAAAAGAAAAATCGACTTTTTTCAAAAAGCATCCACTCATTTATTTTGAGTTTGGTCTTAAAATGATCGTGGAACACAAGGGAACTAAAATCAATCAAAAAATCCCATATGCAAGAACATTTCAATAAAACTTGGTCCAACCCCATCGTGAAATATTTCAGTTAAAATTTGGTAGTTTAAAATTATCGATAGTAATCTGTGTTAATAAGTAATAGGTTTACTGATAACAAAATTAATTAATCGTGTTTAAAAATATAGAAATTTCACTGCAATTTCAGCGTATAAAGGCCTCTTTTATATGGCTGTTGTACCAATTAAATCGAATTTATTATTAATTAATTTTTTATCATGTCGCTTACTTTTATATAAAGTATTTACGAAAATAGACTGCTGTGCTTATAGAACACTTTTAATTGCAAGTTGAACGATGACCTTTTTCCTTTTTTTCAGCTAATTCGCCTCTGGGATTGACCGAGGCGTGTCGTTGTCAAAGTTAAATAAGTTGGGAATGATGTTTTAACATTGGTCTTATTTACTTGTATTTTTTATTTGGAGAAACACAATTTGCTGTTGGAGTAAAGGTCTCCACATAATGGGACACAATAATCGATGTCCAATATAACATTTTAGTACAATACAAGCAATTTATTGAAAAGAAATTCTTTAAATCTTTACTTTTCTAATTCTGTTTCAATTGTGCTTAGAAGTCGTACACTAAAGAAAGTTACCCATTTTGAAATTAGAAAATATTAAATTCATTCACAAAATATTACACCTCGGAATTGATTTTATTACTAGATAAACTCAAGGATGTACCCTTCTGGTGATAAATCGAAATTTATCTCGAGTAGATTCTGAAAAATAAGGTATTATGTCGGAATTTCGTTAGCTTATATAATAAAAAATATTGGAACAGAAAATATGGAAGTAACGAGGAGGAAAAAAATTGATATCCCTATAGGTTTCGGTTTCACTCTTGAAATTAGTTTTTTTTACTTTAAATAATTCAAGCAGTAACGCGTTCATTAAGGAGGCGGAAATTTTTAATTTTCGCAAAGCTAATTATTTTCTATTGTATGAAAGTATACTAAACTATGATTGGTATTACTTACGTAATATTGAAGATATAAACATTGCTTGTGAGAAGTTTTACAACTCATTTAACAACAGTTACATGTGTTCTTAAATACATCCCTAGCAATAAAAGTAAAAAGTATCCTCCTTGGTTTAATGCAAAAATTATAAGGGATATAAAAACTAAATTTTCATTGTGGGAGTGCTACAATTAAACTGGTGATTTATATATTTACAGTCAATTTAAAGATATTAGGACCATAATCAATAGAGATATTGACCTTGCACATAAAAACCATTTGAGGAATATAGAACTTAATGTGAAAAATGACGTAAAATCATTTTGGGGATATATTGATTCAAAAACAGGTATATCGAGTATTCCAAACAATTTAATCTACAACGGTGAACATTTAAACTCTATGGAAGCTATTGTCAATGGCTTTTCCAGACAACTTAGTACTGCGTTTACTCAACCATCCGATGTTCTGAATGATAATATAGATATTAGTAATTATAATTATCAAAATTTGCATTTTAATAATTTTAACTCAAGTGATGTTCTAACTGCCTTGTTAAAACTAAAGCCAAAATTTACCAAAGGTCCAGATGGAATTCCGGCATTTATTAATCAAGATTGTGTCTATGCCCTGGTAGAACCTCTTACTTTGTTGTTTAATTTATCATTGCGTACTTGTATAATTCCGGATATTCGTCCTGTATTTAAAAAAGGTGATAAAGGCAATGTCGAGAACTACAGGCCGATAACAATACTATGTAATTTTGCTTTACATGATGCATTGTACTTGCATGTTCAGGGACAGATTTCTATCCATCAACATGGATTTATGAGGAGTAGATCAACAACAACGAATCTGTTTTGTGTAATTCAATTTATTGCTGAACATGTTGATATGAATATTCAAGTTGATGTGCTTTATACTGACTTCTCTAAAGCCTTTGACAGGTTAGATCCTTGAATTTTACTTCAAAAGCTTGGGAGCGTGGGATTATCCTTACTGCTACTTGAACTATTTAAATCATATTTGTCTGAAAGAAAACAATATGTCGAATGTCGTGGTTTTGCTTCCAAAGATATTTCTGTCACGTCAGAAGTGCCCAAGGTTCCATCCTTGGGCCACTCCTGTTTATAATATTCATCAATGATATTGTAAATAATCTAGATGTAAATTACGCTGATGATGTAAACATTTTCTGCCCTACTAATGACGTATCAGACTGTATGAACCTACAAAGCAACCTGAATAATTTCAATCAGTGGTGTATATTAAATAATCTTCCTCTGAGTGCTTCAAAGTGCAATGTTATAACCTTTTCTAGAAACATTTTCCCATCCGATATAATTATAAATAAGACAATGTTACCTTAAATCGGCCCGAATCAATCAAGGACTTAGGAGTCATATTTGATAGCGAACTCTCTCTCAATCTTCATGTTAATCAAGTTGTTAAAACATCTTACAGAAGCCTAGGTTTTATTATCAGAAACTCTCAAGGATTCTCTGATTCAACAGTACTAATGCTTCTTTTTAATGCACTTGTAAAATCTAGGCTGGAATATGCTGCTATAATATGGCAGCCGGGATACAGTTTCTATGCTGAAAGCTTGGAATATGTACAAAGGCGTTTCTTGAAATACCTTTCTTTTAAATCAGATGGTCAATACCCACCTGTTGGAATACCTCAAAATCACTTACTTAATAGATTTTCGGTATTAACTCTGCATGATCGCAGAAGAACACAGACCTTAATTTTTCTAAATAAGTTAATAAATAATAAAATTGATTGTCCACAACTCTTGGAACAACTTAGTTTTCGTGTGCCTAGAGTTGAAACTCGTGTTGGCAGTACTTTTTATCTCGCCGTACCACGAACTAATTTATTGAAATTTACTTACTTACTTACTTAAACCAATTACAGGATGGGTAAATACAACAGTAATTATACACAATACATAATACACTAATAACTAAAAAGTAACAAAGAAAAAGAAAAACATAAAATTTAACAATTCAAATATGACACAAAAATTAAAACAGAAACTAAACTCAGCTAGACACATACACCTTTTTTAAACAACTATAAGAACAATTAAATATGTCGATTCCTATCCTGCAAGTTGTTACAATTTTCACACATAAAATGTAGGGGATTTTATGTGTGAAAATTGTAACAACCTGCAGGATAGAATCGACATATTTAATTGTTCTTATAGTTGTTTAAAAAAGGTGTATGTGTCTAGCTGAGCTTAGTTTCTGTTTTAATTTTTGTGTCATATTTGAATTGTTAAATTTTATGTTTTTCTTTTTTTTGTTACTTTTAGTTATTAGTGTATTATGTATTATAATTACTGTTGTATTTACCCATCCTGTAATTGGTTTAAATACTGTTGGATGGTGTATGCTAAATAAATAAATAAATAAATAAATAAATGATGAAAGTGAATCATGGAAGTAAATCGTTACACTAAAAATGTACTACTTGACAAACATTATAAGGCACAGATATGCGCAAGGTGTCAACATTTAGTGCACTACAATTCACAAAACACTGAACTACAGGATACAACAATTTACTGAAAGTTACTTTTTGCAATAGTGTATCGATGTAAACACTAATACAAATGTTATGAAAATGACGGTCCCCATTCTAAACAACCCTGGCCTTTGCGCAACTTCATCTCACTGCCACGTTATGTTGGTCAAGTAGTACATATACCTTGCTTATCATTTTTATTAAATAGTCACAAGAAAATGTTTAAAGGATATAGCAATTCCTTGAGGTGGGTGGAATTAATTTTTATATACAGAGTAATCATTTTAATTGTCTCACTCGATTTCATTTCTTGATTTTTTACCTAGGAAAGTAATCCAAAATCATACTTGGACAGTTTTTCTGAGAAATCCGAAAACGGATAAAATAGAACAAATGAACGTCAAATAAAAAGTTATGGCCAAAAAAATTAAAAATAAAAAAATTATCATGTATTTTAATGCCTTCCACTGATTATATATGCGTATCACATACATATTTTTCACTTCCGGTTTACCTGGAAATTACTTAAACTTTCTTATCTAAGTGATACATTCTGCACATTTAGCACAATAATTTAAAGAACATTTTTTTCTTTGGCAATTTTTGGTTTTTTTCACTACAATTTTTCTATTTTACGTTTAATTCACTTTCTGTTTGAATTTGAACTTCCAAGAACAAAATATATAAGTATAGATTTAAAATGCTTTCCTGGGCAAAACAATCAAACAAAGAAATCGAATGAGACACCTAAAATGATCATCCTGTAGAGTATCTGTTTGGGAAAAGATCTAATTTACCTTATACGGAAACAAAATATAACACCGAGAAAAAATCCTGTCGATTTTTAATTTCAACTGCGCACCTTGTCTTTTAATTTTTGGTTATTACGTCACACTGTTTCCTTTATGATCATCGACATTTTTTAAATGTAACACTATGTATATTTCTCCATTTTTGGATTCTGAATCAACAGCTGATTCCAAAATGTATCACACATAGGTTCTAAAATTGATAAGTACGACCATTTTGAATATAAGAATTTATACCCCGACCTGCATTGGATTATACCTTCAAATCATGATAGATCGGTAGCCAATATCATTTGTCAATTCCTAACCAGACATTTGCCCGCTGAGTAGTTGTTTCGTTCAAATCATATTTAATAACAGTAGTTAGTCCACCAGGGCTAGAGGTCACCGCTCTCGGTACTTGCTTCGCAAGTCGCTATCCGCCAGAGACATCTATGATGTCAGTCGGATAGCAGCATTTAGACCATATGAGAGATTTCACATACCACTACTCAATTTACCCTAGTCAGTATATGACTAGCAGGTTGGCCAGTATCATTTGTATGTTCCATAACCTATGGCATACTGAGGAGAACTAATAAGGTCGAAACCGGTCTATGTCTGGTTAGGAATTGACAAATGATATTGGCTACCGATCTATCATGATTTGAAGGTATAATCCAATGCAGGTCGGGGTATTTGCCCGCTGAGTAGTTGTTTCGTTCAAATCATATTTAATAAAAGGCAGTATTATATTTAATTCTGTATCTTCGTCAACACCTGGGCGACCTGTTTTGGTAAATCTTCCATTGTACCAGTCTCTCTAAATTTCTTTCAATTTTACTCACTGTCGACTGAGTTATGGATCGTTCTGTATATTTATTATTAAATAAATTACATACTTCTTGTTGAGTTTGCATCCTATCACCATACCCAATCATCGTAAGAATTTCAATTCTCTGCAGATATACTCATGTTATAAATTAAAATAAATCGACACCAATTATTGGGAAACCACTATTGGGGTAAAGTATTATTAAGTGATTCACTGTCAAAGACGATAATGATGAAACAAAAAAAACATACAAAAACTAATCTTCTTCAAAAATTAATAAAAAAACGTCCTTATTTTACTTTTTTTTTTGTTTTTTTTTAAATGGCCGTATCTTCCAACTTATCAATATTAGACCCTAAGTGTGATACATATTTGGAATCAGCTGTTGAAGCAGAATCCAAAAATGAAATATATAGAGTGTTCCATTTAAAAAAATATATATGTATGATGTCATAACGGAAACATTGATGACGTCATAATCAAAAAAAAAAAGGTAAGGTGCGTAATTGAAATTAAAAACCGATGTGTCCGAGGATTCTTTTCTAAATATTTTTAATAAGAAATAAGAAATTTATTCCATACTTTATCGACACATTGTATAAACAAACAAATTAATTAATAAATAAAGAAGACACACAGACAGATGCACACGGACGGCATACCAATTAGTATAAATTTGGTATTTTCGAGTCTCAACGATTATTTTCTGAAACTGAAACTTTTTTTTACAATGCTAATACTTTTATTATCTATAGATAGACGACGTAAAATTTCCTTTTTCAGATTTTGATTTGCACACCGCTTTAATTGAGGATGAAACCACGATAACATAAAACTTAAAAATTTGCCCGCAGGCATTACACTCATTTTCTTTTATTAAGACGATATATTTTTTTGGTTTTTATTCCGACGAATTGTTAAAAACGATCTGTCACATTCTGGGAAGTAAAAAGGGCTTCAAAGTCATTCAGGGTGTTCGTTTCAGACATCTCTTCGGCTGATAAGATAAGTTGGACACTTTGTGGAACTTTCGTTTAAATTTTCTCGCTGATTATTTCCACTAAGTACGGTCGCTTTGTGCCGGATATTTTCAAATACGGTTAATATCGTTTCCTGATGTTGATTAATATCGAAGGTCGATTTATTGATGCACAATTTTCTATTGTCAGTTTTTATTTTGATAGTAATAAATAAAAGTTTAATACGCGCATATTTGAGTTGAATAATTCATCATATCAAAAAAAAGTAATAATAAATAACATCACAGAAATTAGACAACCCCTGAAATCCAAAGCAGACGCTATCTAAAGGGAAGTTACACTACAAAACGTGGATCTACAATCACTCTTGAACTTGTCACTGTCGGTGGTGGGATTCGAACCGACAGCTACGACAGAAAATTTCTAGTCACATCATCGCGTGCAGTATCATTCATGTAAAAAACAGAGTTAGTCACCCAGTATGATACTATAAAATAAATCTCTGTGCTTGTGACATTACGTCAAAAGATGTAGTTAGTCTTTTTACTAATGTTCCCAACAGATAACACTTTGATAATAATTAAAAACAAATTGTTAAATGTTAACAACTTGGCGGGCAAAACTAAACTATGTGTAACCATTTGTAATGAAATTATTAACTATTTATATTTATCGTCCTCCAAATGGTGATTACGACATATTTATTAATACCAGCAGCAATGTACTCAGGGTAGCTTTAAAATTATGTAATATTATGTGGAGATTTTAACATTGCTTTCAACAAAGACACATTAAATAAAAAAACATTATGACGTCTTTCACTCATTCCAGTTAGATCTAACTACTCATTAACCCACACGAATATTTACAAACTGTAATGGTTAAACAAGCAGCAGGATTGATTATTGAACAACAAATCTTTCAGAAGATAAGTATAACTGCAAGATAGTAAATTCCCTTATAGCTGATCATTTTGCTCAAGTTATGTAATTTAACATTGCCCACAATTCTAAGCTAAAGGAATCCGAAAAAATTAATTCATTTAGAAATATGTCGGTTGAAAATATAAACCAGTTTGTACAAAATATTTACAATATTGATTGGTCGTTCATATATTTAGATGATGTGATCAACTTCTAAAATTTTAGTTGATAATCTGACTTCATGTTTGAACATTAGTTGTCCTATTGTTAATAAGAACACTCAATACAAATACAATCGTTGGTTTAGTAGAGAATTAGAAATAGAACGAGATCAATTAAGAAATCTATACTGGCCGGCAAATAACTAAACTAAAGAAATCTGTAAGATTAAAATTAAGCAATATAAGAAAAATATTAGGTTGACTAAATCAAGGTATTATATATAGCACTAAAATTTAAAATATGGCAAACAAAACTTGAGAAATATTGAAAATAATCAATAGGCAAAAATAAAGAAAAACAAAAATAAATTGTACTGAAAGAAAATAACGAAATAGTGAAAGAGCCGCTTATCATCGCAAATAATTTTGTAAATTTTATCAGTACTATTGCAGCAACAAGTCTATGACAAAATGTTGATGAAAATCTATATCCTTGCCTTGCACAACAACCGATATACAAATGAATTCCCTATTTATTTCTTATGTTGATGTGAATGAAGTACGGGAAGAAATAAATAAACTGAGAAAATAAGAATTCTACTGGACTAGATGAAATAAGCACAAAATTGTTGAAATCCATTAATGATATATGTCATACCTTAGCGTATTTAATAAACAAATGTTTAGTTTCTGGGATTTTTATAAATATTTTAAAAATAGTTTGCCTTATTCCGTTTTTTGAAAAAATTATCCGTTCAGTATCGAAAATTATAGACATATCTCACTGTTAAGTGTTTTATCAAAGCTTATAGAAAAAATTGGTACAACAAAAAAGGTACAAAATAATTTAGAAAATATTTAACAGTGGTGAACAGTTTAAGCTGGTCATTTAAAATAATATTACAATTCTTTTAATTTACTGATTTCTAATGTCTCTAATAGTGACAATTTTAATCCTTTATTTTCTGTGTGTAAAATATCAAAATTATTATTAAAAGAATGATTTTCCTCTAGCAAATGGTTGGCATACGTCGAATCTAATTTATTGTTATTAAAACTGCGTTTATGTTCGGACAACCTTTTTCCAAAATTTCTTCCCGTTTGTCCAATGTATACTCTAGGGCATGTACCACATGTAAGCTTATAGACTCCACTTTTTTTGTTCTTTTTTTAGTTTTATCTTTATTGTTCTTAATAAATTTTCCTAGAGTGTTATTAGTTTTAAATGCTATTTTAATATTATGTTCTTTCTTAAGTTCAACTGATATTTTTTCGGTAGGTTGGCCTATATAACTAAGGGTTTTATATCTTAAATCACTTAATCACTGATTTCTGCTTTTGGATAAACTGGCTCTATTGCTATATTATAACTTTTTCTATTTAAGTTTAAGTTTTAAAGAAACTTTTTGGTTAACAATTTAAGAAGTATTTGAAACCACTCAGAGACCATCTCGGTGTTGCTCTGGCCGTACTGTACCCAAATCATGACGACCCCGATGTTCCCAATAACGCTTTGTGGCCCCAACAAGATGGGGTACCCCCTTATTACCGCGATTATTTAAACGACATTTTTTTCTGGGCGATCTATTGTGAGTCGAGGGCAATTGAATGACCGGCACGATCACCTGATCTCACGCCTTTAGATTTTTTCGTGGAGTTATATAAGGTCTACTTTACCAGAACAAAAAATAATGGCGACGACGTCATTGCGGAGAGGGGTGGGGGGTAAAAAAATTGACAACTATAAGAAAAGAAGTTCGTTTAAAAAATAAGTTCTGCCCTCTTCGGGAATTTTGGCAGCAGACGAACGGGAAATTTTTTATTTGAAGAATCCCAGAGCCAACGTTTACACTGTATATATAAATACAGGCTGACTTACTAAGATAAAGAAATTAAATAAATGTCAAAGTTGTCTTTGCCAGTAACTTGGATATCATGACTCCATGTATTACTTTCATCCAGGATTTAATTTGCGGTATAAGAAGGCATTAGCAATGGACATTTCCCATAATTTTTTTTTAAATTTGTTTGCTTAGTTCACTATATTTTTTCTGAATATTTTTGAGAACAATAAAAGGGTAAAAAAAGTAATAACAAAGTTTTCATTATTAGTCGTATGACGTCATTCAACTATATTCGCACTGAAACACAAGCAGCCAGTGAAACCGAAGACGGAACTGTTGTGTTACCAGGTTTACCTATTAGCGTGTCCTTAGTTACCTATAGCACATTTATTTCATTACTAAACTTGTACATTTATTTTATATTAAAAAATCATGAAGAATTCATGAACTGCAACTTTTACAAATCACTAATACATGACAGAAAAAGTTGTTACTACTGTCACCGCGAGAATAATACTTAATACTTTTTAAAGTTAGATACCTGAAAGTATGACTTTCGTAAAGATATGGCTACCTTAAGACAGTGTAAAAATCATTCTTTAAGCCAGCTGTTACATTTTACTGAATCTTGTCTTTATTTCATTTCGTTTATCGAAAAACCATACTGACTATTGTCAGTATAATTTTTATACAATTTAAAATTTAATTCATAAATTGCAATAAACTTAGTTTTCAGATGTTATAAGGATTCCGCAATTTAAATATCAGTAAAAATGAAGCTAAGCCACTTAATGTTGAGTGGTCGTAAAGTGTTTTTAAATTCACTGAACTCTGTTAACGCCAAGGGTTTTCCACTTACATCGCCCCATTCAAGTTTACTATCAAACCCAACGTAGTGCGATCCTCGGAAGTAATGTCAAATAATTCAAGTAATGTATTTACTCAGCGGGTGGCAAGCGATTGAAGAACTTGGGCAATGTTCACTTTGCACACCCGGAAGTATTATTTACCTCAGTTTTTTCTTTTTGTTTCATACATTACAAAAATATTATGAAACGTGTGTGATTTTAATTGGTTTAATTGTCAATTATAGTGTCCTTGTAAAGATGTAATCACAACGAAACTCTGAAATATTCAGCTGGTCAACGAAACTGAAAATTAAAAAAATCGTGCTGTAGTATGATATCATTTCTCTTGTTACCCTGGGAATTGACGCCAATAAAAGTATCTCTATGCAAGGTACTAGATACCCAAAAATAAAAATAAGAACATATATATATATATATATATATATATATATATATATATATATATATATATATATATATATATATATATATATATATATATATATATATATATATATATATATATATATATATATATATATATATATATATATATATATATATATATATATATATATATATATATATATATATATATATATATATATATATATATATATATATATATATGTATATATATATATATATATATATATATATATATATATATATATATATATATATATATATATATATATATATGTATATATATATATATATCGCCACAGAGATATCTAGGATGTCGGTCGGATAGTAGCATTCAGACCATATGAGAAGTTTCATACCTCTCACCACTATTCACTTCACCTCAGTTAGTATATAACTAGCAGGTTGGCCACTATCATTTGTCTGTTCCATAACCTATGGCATACTGAAGAGAACAAATAAGCTCGAAATCGATCTATGTCTGGTTAGGAATTGACAAATGATATTGGTTTTCCATCTATCATAATTTGAAGGTGTAATTCAATGCAGGTCGGGGTATTTGCCCGCTGAGTAGTTGTTTCCTTCAAATCATATTTAATTATATATATATATATATATATATATATATATATATATATATATATATATATATATATATATATATATATATATATATATATATATATATATATATATATATATATATATATTCACATTTAAAAGACAAACGCAAACTATAAGCTTTTGGATCAAAATATCTTCTTCATTTTCTATTTCTTTTTGTTATTTCATTTTGGTCAAAATATTTGAAATTAGCCACTCAAATTATTTTATACAGATCTGTTAAATTTTCCTTTAACCACTATTTCAGGTTTCCATATCCCAGTGGGTAGCCACGAATTAATGATCCGTTTTCAGAACTGGATTTTGTTCAAAATGATCGTTATTCCAACAAATTCAAATCTAAATCATTTTAGAGCAAACCCTAATACGATCTATCTCACTGATGTCATAGAGACTGAAATCCGAGATATTATAAAGAAATTGAAAAATAAGAGTTCCTCTATATCACAATATTAGTAATATACACTATTGTACTAGATTTCATGCAAAACCTGTATTTAATGTAGCAGACTGTAATGAAGTAATAGAAAACTGGTAGACGACAAAGACAGTTTACTATTGCCACATCGAAACAGAAGTCTGGTATTGTGTGACACAGGTGAGCGAGAAGAATGAATGGTATTTATTGTGGCATTTCCAGTTGCTGGCTGAAATCGACATTCACTTGCTCATTTCATTGCGCCAGGCGCCCTGTGTGGCAACGAAGCAGTATACAGTAAATTCTCTTCCGCATGTTTAAACCCTAAATCTCTTACATTTTATCTAGTCCAATAGTATATTAATAAAAGTAGTAAGCCAATACATAGTTGAATCGATAACTAATAATTTAAGCAGATACCTTATGCACGGTATTTTTCCTGAATAATTTACTGAATAAGATTTGCAGGAAACAACTACTCAGGTGACAAAAGCCCCGACCTGCATTGAATTCAACCTGCAAATCTTGTTTGGAAGCTAAGATCATTTGTCAGTTCCTTACTAGACATAGATCGGTTTCGAACTTTTTATGTTGTGGTCAGTATACCATAAGTAATATAAAAGACAAATAATAATAGCAAATCAGTATGCCATAAGTAATGGAAAAGACAAATAATAATAGCAAACCAGGCTAGCCTAAAGCAGACTTATCAAAGTGTATCCCTCTGGTGGTCAGTGCTACTACTAGTCAGACATCACTGACGAGAACAGAAAAAAGTTCGAAAAGGGTCTATGTCTAGTGAGGAATTGACAAATGATCTTTGCTACCAAACAAAATTTGCAATTCAATGCAGGTCGGGGCTCTTGTCCGCTGAGTAGTTGTTTCCTGCAAATTTTATTCAGTATATATACTTTAGCCGCCAGGGTTAGAGGTCGAAGCTCTTGGTACCTGCTTCTCATCAAATCCAATTTTATATGAATGAAAAATAAATTATTTTGTTTTATTTCGTCTTCATTTGTCTCATTTAACTCGTTTATATAATTTATCTCATTCACTTCATTTGTCGCGTTTCTCGTTTTTCTCATTCACCTCATTTATTTCATTCTTCTCATTTGTCTCATTTCTCATTTATCTCATTTGCCTCATTTCACTCATGTCTCATTTGACTCATTTATCTCATTTGTGTCAATGCCTCATTTGGATCATTTGTCGTTTTTTCTCATTTATCTCATTATCACCCGATATATTCCTCATTTGCCTCATTTCCCATTAGTCTCATTTAGCTCATTTACATCATTACTCTTATCTCCCATTTATCTCATCTTATTTGTCATTTTTTTGCATAGTTTGCTGACTGGAGAAAACTTTTCCACTTTCAAGGTCCGCCTTCTGTGGGATCATTTTCTTCATTTACTTACCATAATGGTATTATATTGTTTAAAATTACCTTTACTTTGTATTTTCTGGGTGGTGAATAAAGAATATTTTTTTTTTTTTTTTTTCGGTTTCCCGATGCCGGTCAGTCCTCCCGTGGCCTCCGACGCCTCACGGGAGTCGCGCCGGCGCATCAACTACAGCCACTCCCCCACATCCCGCAGGGTTAGTGACTGTAGATACCAGAATCGTGTGCCCTAAGCAGACGGAGAGAACCAAGAATGACCGCCTTCTGCATTTGACCTGCCAGCCACTCGGCTGGTTTTTGGCAGGCCGGTATGATCTTCAGTTCCGAGAGCAGCGTAGGCTTTATCCCTCCGAGTACACCGATAATAAGGACGACCATTTTGACCGAGTAGCCTGGGTACAGCACTTGGAGCTCGTACCGGAGATCGCGATATTTGGTCCGTTTCTCCTCCTCCTTCAAGGTGATGTTTTTCTCCGCAGGTGCCGAGAACTCGATGACATACATCACCTTGAGTTGATGGTCGAGGAGGACTATGTCAGGCTTGTTGGCTTGGATTAGCCTGACAGTCGGGAACGAGTAGTTCCAGTAAATCCGGCATTTCTCGTTCTCGACAACGGACTCAATATCTCCGGGGACGTAAGGCAGCACTGGTGTCTGGTCTACCCCGTACGAGTGCCTTAGGTGGTAGTATAGCACTCGTAAAGCCGCGTTATGTCGGTGGATGTAGGCCGAAATCGCATATACGGGACATGCAGAAAGTAAGTGCATGAGCGATTCCGGCGCCTGATGGCAGGTCCTGCAGTTGATATCAGGAACCTCTACACGCCACACGCGGCTACGGTAGACCAAGGTGTTGATAACACCATCTTGGCAGGCCATAATGAATCCCTCGGTTTCCGACTTAAGCCCTGCTGACCTTAGAAAGGCGAAGGTCAGCCTGGTCGATAAACCCAGTGTTTCTATGTTCTTATAGAAGACACCATGCTGGGGTTTATCGACGTGCTGCCGAAACAGATTTTCCTGTTCGGCAGCTCTAATTCGGGCTTTCAGACGATTTGGCTGAAGTTCGGTGACTGACTCAACATCAGCACCTCGCCGGCCTCCTCGCCTGATGTCAAATGCGAGACCGAGTTCATCTGCGGCAAGAATATTATTATTATTATTATTATTATTATTATACATATTTATCTTATTTATATAATCTATCAATTGCCTTATTCGTCTCGTTTCTCAGTTGTGTCATTAGTCTCGTTTACTTCATTTGTCTCATTTTACTCTTTTTGTCTCATTTGATTCATTAATCTCATTTGCCTCAATCGCCTTATTTGTCTTGTTTTTTCATTTATCTCATTTATCACTGTATAATTTGTATCATTTGTCTCATTTGACTCATTTCTCATTTACCTCATTTATCTCATTTGTCTCATGTATCTCATTTTATTTGTTATGTTTGTCTTGTTTAACTTGTTTATTTTGTTCATATCAATTATTTTATATAAATAAATAATATAAATGAAAAATAGATTTGCAATTAAAGCAATTTATTCCTTTCATATCAAATTAAAAAAAGATGATGAAGAAGTACTGTCGAGAAGCACCTAGCCGCGACCGAGTTTTTAACAATGGTGTTAAATATAAAATTATATTACATAAAACTAATACTTTCTTAAGGAAGCGTCTATGCAGTAATATCAAGTGTTGAAATAAGTTTAGGTGTCAGAAGTAATCCTGACAAATTCGTAAGGAACAACTTCTCTTATTTTTATGACAATCCGTATATTCAATTCTCAATTACGCATGGCTAGTACATGGCGGAGTAATCTTTTTTATAAACTTATAAATAAATTAAAATAAAACGTTAAAATTTTTTACGGTTTTTGATAATAAGCTAATAATTTTTCTCAAATTTACTAACATTAATTCTGTGGCACCTGCATATACAACTACTTATTTTTGATATTATACTAATCTATGTTCTTGATTGCCATTTGCACCATTCATATTTCCATTTTACAGCGCACCGTAAGTATATAGCGGCCCAAAATTTAATTTTTGAAAAGTACTTAAATCGAGTAAAAAGATTTAAATCGTTTTGAAAGTATCTAATCGTTTTGAAAAAAGTAAGATCGTTTAAAATCATTTAAATCATTCCCAAAGTATTTAATATCTTTAAATATTTTCCAACAGAATCTAAGTAGTTGAAAATATCTTAAATCTTTAGTTATCTTTTATTTAAATTGTTTATTTCAGATAAAAGTATCTTCGATTAAAATCATTTACGAATGAATAAGTATCTTATTTATATTCAAGATTTAAATCTTTTTAAAAAACATCTCTGACATCTGCCTTCACTATTTATTAAAGTCAAATTATTATAACGAAACCTAAATAAGAAATCTCCAAGGATCAATTAACGGCACTGTAAAGTAAATTAATTTTACACTCATAATATTTCCATCTTTTGAGGGCTTCTAACTTTTCCACTAAAGCGCGAAACACTTAGCTTGAATTCCCTATAGCACAGGCATGAACTGTTGGTTAATGATTGTCGAAGAACTGACAGCAGCAATGAATGACATGTCCCGTTTTTTTATTTATAGCACAGGTCACCATCGATGTTATATTTATTTCAAATTTACTCTATTCACGTAATGAATTGTATACACAACGAACAATAAATCGTTTTGTTGTTTTATCTTTGGAGGTTTATATTATTCTAAATATATTTTTTATTTCGTTGTAATATGCATAAAAGATAAAAATAACATAAATATACAAACTTAATTTATATGCAAAGTCCTGCAAAAATGTGGAATAATGCCTGTATCCTTTTAAATATTTGCTAACTGAGAAAAATTCTCCAAGTAAAGTTTTATATTTTATTCTGTGCTATATTTTGGTGACTGCAAATTTTTTAATCCGATATGATCATATGTTTTTCTGTTATTTTTTGCTGTATAAAATTATTTTAGAGCTACGTAAGGAAATTTTTGAGAAAAAAATATCTTCTAATAATTTTACTAATGAAGTGAGATTATCGAGCCAATGGCAAAACATGTTGCAGTCAGCTTTGACAACTAACAATTTACACAAATGAAGCACTATCTAATTCAAACTAATTGGAAACTTATTACCTACATTAGTACCTTAAATGTTCAAAATGTCGCTCATTATTTTATAAAGAAAGTTCCAATCATTCAATAAATGACTGCCTGATATTTCCAAATACGTCATGTTCCATTTCAGGTAGTCTTCTTAGTTATTTAGTCATTCCTTGTATATCTAATTTTCTATGTGATCTCATAAAAAGTCACAAGGGGTCAAATCAGAAGACCGAGACCACTTTACAGTTCCTCTATGACCGTAGATTTAGAAAAATGACATATAAATAAATTCTGATGTCTGGTTCAAAGTAAACAGGCGTCTCATTTTGTTAAAACCAAATGTTGTTATTAGAATGAAGATCTGCTGTTATCGGAATGACATTTTGGGTTAACGAATCCAGATATTTTTCCATTGTCAAAGTTCCAAAGCTTTCAAATTTGGTACACATGTTCTAAATGCCAAAGACAATGATAAATCTGGTGATGAGCAAATTGAAAATTGAAATTTTTCTGTATTTGTCTTTACAAAAAAACATATTCTTGATGAAAGATTATAAATCATGTCTACTATATCAAGGCAATAAAATATATTTTCCAAGTACTTATAGCTGATGTAAACTGAAATTTTTTACACATTTGATCTCGTAAAATGATGTTAGAATAAATTGAACAGTTTGACATTTGAAATATGTAATTTAGTTACAAAAATATCAATGTCAATAAGAAGAAATTATTAAAATATATGACATGAATTATTATTGACAGTATCGAATGACGCTCATAATTAATTATTTAATAATTTTAATGAAACATTTCTAGGTACATTATTAAAATTTAATTGTGGCAAGTGAGGAATTATATAGAATGATTTTTTTTAGATTAGAATGATATATACTGGTATAAGAAAGTTATGTGCTGTACACATCAGAGATTATTTCTCTTAGGTGTACCATTTAATAAAATTGTCAAAAAACTGACATTTTTTGAAAATTTCCTTATGTACATCTATAAACATGTTATCAATGTTGCATGCAAAAAATATGCCGATTTCAAAGATCAACAAAAAAAGCATATGGTGCTATTTGAAATAATAAGGTTGATTACCATATCAAGAAGTCACAGAAAAAAAATTTTAAGTCGTTAAAATATAGCAAAAATATAATCCAAAAAATTTTTCAGATGAAAAATATTTAAAAGTGTACAGGCGTTAATCAATATTTTTGCCGGAATTTGTATAATTAAGGTATTATTTTGACTTTGAAATGTATAAATTGCTCTGCCTGTAATTCAGCATCAATCAGAGTATTAGCACGAAAAATGGATATATAGATTTAATTTGTTTTTTAGTATTTTTTAACTGTTACACATCCTGATATTTTTTTAAAACTGCTAATTGCCTACCGATGGTAAAGGGAGATTCCATACAAATTTTATAGTGAGCGTTTCCTCTTGCCATTTTAATGGCAAATCTCCTATGCCAGAGTTAAATTTCTCTTGGAAACATCACTACGGTTCATGTACACATAATCGTAAACTAGAAATTGCGCTTTGATATATATCTAAAGGTAAAGTGCAAACATGATGAGAGCAGTATTTCGTGTCGAGTGGCTTCTTGCCATGCTAGTAGTTACTATACTCAAAGTTTGCTATACTGTACTAGGTAGACTCATTCGAAAGTCATGTACAAAATAAATTATTTTAGAGTAGTCTTTTACCATTCATTTTATTTAGACAATATTAGAATATACTGTGTTCGCTTTAAGTGTTATAGCCTAAAAATTTTAGAGACACTTATTTCTGATGACAAAAGTATTGTTTTTTCTAGAGCAAATGAATTAATTTTTTTGGTATTACGTAAGCATACTTTCAAACCTAATATAATAATAACAATAAACTACCTATAATTTTCTATATTTTACACTATATCAAAATTCTAATCTAAGAGCAACATTAACAACATTAGCAACATTACTATCCCTCTGCCTTTAAGTCATCTATAGTATTGCCAATATATAAAAACGGTAATATCATGAATGTAACAAATTACAATATCTTTAATTATCAATAATGCAAAGATTTTTGAAAAGATCATAAAAAAAATGTTATGTGTTTATATTAATAAATATGATTTAATTTCTGGAAAAGAGTACAGTTTTCAAGAAGGAGTGTCAACGCAAGATGCCATATTACAACTCACAAAGAAAATGTACACTGCCTTGGACGCAAGTACATCTTCTCTCTGTCTTTATAGATCTGTCAAAATCTTTTGACACTGTCAGCTATACCTTGATTTTGGATTCTCTTGAGACATTAGGAATAAGAGATAAAGCTCTAGATTTATTTCAAAGCTATATATCGAATCGACAACAGTGTATTAAAATAAATAATACAGGGTGTCCCAACCAAAAATAGGCACCCTGAATAACTTTGGAGATAAAAATTTTTTTGAAAAATTGGTGAAACATGTCGACCTTGTTTCCAAGGGGGACATATGTAATGTAATACTTGTGTACCTATCATCATCCCTCTACCCTACACGGCCACCCCCTCAAAAAATTCAAATGACAAGGGGAGTCGAGTGATACATCTTTTGAAAGGTCTTTCAATTCCCTACATAACTATGTATTTTTCTTAACTTTTATCGATTCGTTCTTAAGGAAAATAATTTTATTTTTGATGATTACACACAATCGAAATCGTTTAAAAAATCTAAAATACATGGCACTGGGTATTGGAATTTTATAAAAAAAACTACATTTTTTTGTGCTCTCAAATCAACACGAGTTTTTTTCGACAAAAACACTTTCCTTGTCCGTTTGGTTTTAGAATAATAAAAGACTCATAAGTATATCATTGTCCTTGAACATTAATTTGTTCACAACCAATTCTAAATCGAGATACATTTTACCAGACTGAGTTCTTAAAATGGTTTATACCCTTCAAGAGAGAATAGAAGTTGTCAGCATTTATTTTAAAAACGATAATTGTGCTAGAGTTACGGAGCGCATATTCAATAGAAATCACCCAGATAGAAGGGTTGGTTCTCAGTATGTTTTACAATTATTGACAATACTTATGGAAACAAGTTCTGTAGGAAACAAGAAGCATGAACCTCAGCGATCGATTAGGAATGAAGCAGTCGAAGTGGCAGTTCTGGGTCATTTGCAGATGGATAATACTCAATCGATCATGAAAGTAGCTGAGGCTTCCGGTGTATCACGAAGCAGTGTTCATCGAATTGTAAAGGCCCACAAATTTCATCCATATAAATTTAAATTGGTACACGAATTATACGAGGATAATCCCGATCCTCGTCTTGAATTGTATGAGATTTTTAGTGAACAATTAAAAGGTAATGCCAATTTACTGTACAATATGTGTTTTTCTGATGATTTGACATTTCAGTTAAATGGGGAGGTAAACAGGCACAATTGTAGGTATTGGAGTGAAACCAATCCACATTTGTTCATGGAAACTCATACCCAAAGGTCCTCAGAAGTTGAATGTTTGGGCTAGCATCTTAGAGGATCACATTGTCGGGCCGTTTTTTATTCCTAACAATTTAAATGGCGAAAGGTACCTCGATCTGTTAGAAAATAACATCGACCCAATAATTACCCAAATCCTCGAAGATGACGATAATCTTTTAGAGGGCGAACTGTTTTTTTCAACAGTATGGGGCACCCCCACATTTTGCTATAGCAGTCCGTTAATTTTTGGATAATCGGTTTCCTAAGCGATGGATTGGAAGAAGAGATCCTGTATAGTGGCCCGCTAGGTTACCCGATTTAACTCCCTTGGATTTCTTTCTGTGGGGACATTTGAAATCGAAGGTATTTGCAACAAAACTCGCATCTCTGGAAGAGTTACGTGAAAGAATTATTCGGGAATGCCGTTTATTGACTCCAGACGTATTCAGAAATGTTCGTACAGAATTTCAAGACAGATTATACTACTGTATGGAAGTTGGTGGTCATTTTGAACAATACATATGATAATTTAAACTCTTTTATTTTTATTTCCTGAACCTAAAATAATGAAACAATTATTTCTCAGGAACGAATCGAAAAAATTAAAAAAATAGATAGTTCTGTAGAGAATTGAAAGACCCTTGAAAAGATGTACCACTCGACCCCTTTGCCATTTGAATTTTTTGAGGTGGTGGCCGTGTACAGGAATGATGATAGGTATACAAGTATTACATTAAAATATGTCCCCCTTAGAAACAAGGTCGACGTGTTTCACCAATTTTTCAAAAAATTTTTTCTCCAAAGTTATTCAGGGTGCCTACTTTTGGTTGGGACACCCTGTATATTTAGTAACGACTAAAAATTAAATATGGAGGTAACCCATATTTAATTTTTAATGGAGGAGGAAGAAAACAAGGAACGGTATTAGGACTGATACTATTCAACATATATATTTAAATGGCTTACTTTTTGTGGAAAGCGGTGGTGACATAATTACTTATGCTGATGATACAGCAATATTCCATATTAGTGAAAATTGGGAATCTTTAAGGTCTAAGGTAGAAGTAGATATGGAAAACATTTGTGCTTGGTTTGATTATAAATTACTTACCATTAACTTTAGCAAAACCTGTAACAAAGTCTCATTGTAAAATTTCAATATGCTTAATATCAATGGGCAATTTAACATAAAAACCACTACAGAAATTAAATACCTTGGTATAATGATTGACTCCCATTTAAAATGGGATATTCATATTAAATATATTGTTAAAAAACTACAATAACTGATATCTACATTTAAAAAAATTAAAAGACGTATTGCATCTTAAGCAATTAAAAATTCTGTATCACTCATTAATAGAATCATATCTGGCTTATGGTATATTAGGTTGGGGTGGTGTCAAAAGAACTCTTCAAAATATCTGGTAGTACAAAAAAAAATTGTAAAAGTAATATTTAATACGGCAAATACTTATGCCTCAGAGAATCTATACAAAGATGGAGGTGTAATGGATTCCCGACAGTTGTTCTTCATGCACTTCTGTATTAGACATCATTTTAATAACACATGTCTAAAAGAACATCAACACATTTATGAAACAAGAAATAAAAACCTAATTTACTTACCTCCATTTATAACTAAAGCAATGACAAAGAAACTGTATTTAATTAGGTCCTAAGATGTATAATTATTTACCTATTGAAATAAGAAATGTAAAGACAACATACATATTTGAAAAACAAATAAAAAAAAAATTATAAATTCTCTACCACGACATGGAATACATAATATTTATTAGTTGACTTAATCGATGTTGATGGCCTCTACAAATAAATATACATAGTAAAATATTGGATACTCTTACAAGCAAATTAGTTACAAATAACCAGCTATTATCATATCTTATATATAAACCTTTGATTAAATTGTGATTAATTACGTATTTTGCACTACACATTAATTATAAAACATTAAGGGGAAAGATTAATTATACAGTAGGGGGGGGGGGGAGGGGGGGGGGGGGGGGGGGGGGGGGGGGGGGGGGAAAACCGGGGGGGGGGGGGGGGGGGGGGCGGGGGGGGGGTTTTAAATATAAATCATGTAAAAGGAATCTATTAACAGTGATGCATCACAACTTTAAAAAATGATATGTATAATTTTTATTTTTTATTATTGGTTATTGGGTGTAACTTCCTATAACAGTTCTCTAGATCCTGGAGTGGGTTGAAACCTTTAATGTGAAGATAATACTGACGTAGTTTCCCATGAAACACCAAATACATGGCGTTTCGTGGAAAACTTCGTCAGTGTTAGTTCT
Organism: Rhamnusium bicolor; assembly: GCA_029963845.1. Taxonomy (NCBI): domain Eukaryota; kingdom Metazoa; phylum Arthropoda; class Insecta; order Coleoptera; family Cerambycidae; genus Rhamnusium; species Rhamnusium bicolor. The sequence goes on along the minus strand of JANEYF010004981.1, from coordinate 15,929 downwards.
TTAGATATTAAGTTTGTTATTTAATCTATTTTAATTGTAAGCCTTTCTCATGTGCAGTCCATATAGATAAGTATGTACTATATATTCTTAGACTTTTTTAAATTTATTTGTTTGCATATTTCCATGTATTATTTTTGTTGTTATAATTTTAAATAAACTTGTTATTATTATTATTATTATTATTATATCCACAGTAGTAAATGACAGTTTATGCCAAGCTTTGACAATTTACTTGAACGGATGATATTATCTACGGTATCAAAAGCTCTACATAAGTTGATTAATATAGTTAGCACATATTTCCCTTTATCTATTTTACTGAAAGTATAATCTAAAAATTGAATATATGCAGTCCCCATAAATCTTCTTGGTCTAAAGCCATATTGGGAATCAGTGAGCACGCATCTTTTTCTTCATAATTTAAAATACAGTTATAAACTACTGTTTAAAAATTTTGGATTATAAATCCAGTTAATAGGTAAATTTGCCTATAATTCTCAACATCAGTATCTCGTTTTTTTTTTTAATAGGAATGACAGACGCCAGTTTTAATAAATCTGAAAAGCAACATTGAAATAAAGACAAATTAAGGAGATAAAAACTTATTTCTTGATTTGTAATTGAAATCCTGTATACTATTTTCATTACGGCAATTATATTTTGAGGTAGCAAGTGAAGACGAAAGCACTAAATGCGGTATAAATACATTGGAATTCTCGAAGTTCTCTATACCACTTTTAATTCTACCACAGATTCATCAATCTTCTGCAGATTCTCCTCAGAATCCCTATGCTATTGTTTAATGTTCGGAAATTGAGAATCTTGAAATATACATGAGAGTACATTTTGGTGTTATAAATATTTATTACATACATTCCGTGTGGAAAAATAAGTTAATTTCTAATCTGGATTGTTTCTATTATCGAAGTGCATAAAAGTAATTATGTCAAGAATAACGTCTGGAATAAGACTTCAAAACACGAATCTCGGAGATTTTCTTAGAATAAATAATGGGCCAGCTAAGTACACTGTTCCATAGTAAATAGTTTTCATTGTACTATTTGTTGATTTCAAGCAAGCACTCTACCATTTTCAAGTTATTGTTTTACGTAATAACAGTTCCGCGTTTCCTAAGCTACTGTAATAACATTTCGGTTTACCCTAAGAACTTAAATAAGGTGCAGCATGCACAATACCAATTATATATTGTGGCAATTTGAAACGTTGATAGAACGTGATAATTTAACCTTTATTTGAATATGCCTCAATAATAGTATGAATTTTATGGAAAATGTATATAATTTAAATGCAATTGTATTTTAATCTGTACATGTTCTACACAGATTATTGTGATTATAAATATATTAAAACGAGAACAATATCGTGAAACTCGCTTATCGAATGACTCGTTATAATTGTTCACGTATTAAATTTCAATGTTGCCAAATTTACTAAGTGATATTGAAATTACAATAGATATTTAAAACATTTAATGACATTTTGCTAAACAATTGACAAATTTAAATATGTCCTCTATAAATATTGTTATCCTCTGTATCGTTCGAACTAGATTTCATGGTTGTTCATCCATGTCTGCTAAGATGGCTAAGCATGTAGTTGATTACCTCTGCGTCGTTCAGTCAGTTGATGATTATTTCTGGGCACTAGTAACGTTATACGTTATAGACTACCGTAACCCCGTCGAAATTCGACGGCGGGTGTATTGGAAAATGCAAGTGAGTGACGAAAGTTTCATGTTACAGCACCTCCTTAAATTTCTTGGTGTAGTAGATCATAATATTTCGTCATTATACCCTCAAAATGGAGGATGTGCTTCTTATGGACAGTTATACATTTTAGACTTTTCTAGGTGAACATGAGGTAAACCTCTCTTTTTGAACTCAACAGTGTACAAATATGTTAGTACTTCGCCAAATATTTGTTTTTGGTTAATTAAACGCAAGAGCTCCTTTACTTTTGCATGAAACACGCGAACAGTAACGTCTGGTCTATTATTAGCAGTTTCATAAGAATGTATGCTATTTGTAATTTCAAGCCATAAAGGATTACATGTAAATGTCAAAAAAAATGTCTGGCTTACCAAATTTTGTTACAATGGCCATTGCGTCCTGATAATTTTGCATCATGTTTCGAGGACTGCCAGTAAACGATGAAGGTAAAATAACAACACGTCCAGCCTTTAAGTTTCCGTTGTCGGCCCTTACATGTAAAGCGTCAGCAAGACCAACGTTTGTATCTACTCGCAATTTCACCTGTTGGTTACGGATGAATTTCAATCTGTCGCCTTCGATGCGACAGTAATAATCAACAAACTGCTGCGTTAACTTCCCAGCATTAATTATTGGATTGAAGTCTCCTACAGGAGTTAAACCTCGAACCATAAGATATATATTCTCGCATAGAAATATTTTGGCGAATTTTAGTTTTGCGCTCTCCTCCAGTTGGCATTGAAATATGCCATCCTGGTTCCCGCACGGCCAGATTAATGCATATGACATCGGATCCCAATGCATACTGTCAAAATCTATATTTTTTATTCCACCGTCATGTGCGTAAACAGCAATATGTCTATGAGAAGGTGGAGCACCGTCGGCTGATTCAAAAACAGCTGCAACTCAGAACATGTAGGATCATTATGATACCGTTGAGGTTCTGATTTGGGTTCGTGATAAAAACGCATTACCAAATTAATAATTACACGATTTTCTTTTAAAGCTAACTCCCTTTTCTTCACATATCTTCTTATGCATTGTCTTATATGCCATCACATAAGGATTACATTGATTTACGACACGATTTAGTATTTCTAGAATGTCCTTTCTCAAGGAACTGTTCGCATCATGTTCAAGTCTAATTTAATTGGCTTCCGGAAAACTCTAAAATGTATAACTGTCCATAAGAAGCACATCCTCCATTTTGAGGGTATAATGATGAAATTTTATGATGTACTACACCAAGAATTTTGAAACAATACGGACCATATCCGGAAGGTAATTTTATATTTGCCCCGAATGACATGAACGACAAAGCATTATTATATTGTCGAATATTATCTCGAAAGTTTTTTCGATATATCGTCATAATTCTTTCATTTTATCAGGAATCCGAAATTCCGGAATTTGAACTTTTTATTACGGCAACAAAGACCAAAGTAGCCAGCCGAATTTTTTTCACATGAAAAGTACCGGGCAGAGCAATAACTACATATGCTGTTTAAGTTACCTAAGTTGACTGGAGTTACATTTGAGATAGTATCAGAAACGGCACATCTATATTGAATTGTAAAGCAGGTTTTTTTTTCGTATTTTAGATGTTTTTGTGTGCGTTCGCGTCTCCTTTCCCTGCCGCCAGTCAACGTCTTTCTTAATTTACGTTTTTCTGAAATATTATGTTGCACAACAATGCAGAGTGCGTTTTCCACATCGGCATCATTAGTGACAGGACGAAAGTCTAAAACACTATAATGTCTTGTATCAACATTACCAGAAAAAAATAAATTAGAAATAATATTGCCAGTACCATAATCAAGAGTTTCGTTATAATTATCTCTATACACTCTAAACAAATGATCAGGAAACAGCTGACTAATTCAGTGCAATTCGACATGGCCGGCGAACTAGCCATCTAAAGACAATAAATTTTCGGATTCAGCGGAATTTGTAATCGGTAACCGATACGATGGATCTCCAACAATAAAACCCTCATAATATTCCCATTCATTTTTAATTTTTTCGACGACTTGCATGCGTATCTCGCGATGATGTTGGCCATTATTAAATAAACAATGCGAAACAGAACGAAATAAACAATTTCCGTCACCTACAGTGGGAACAACATGTCGTTCCATGCTTAAAATAGGCTTATCCCGAAAAACAAATAAAAATAATAAACTAAACTAAAAATACTTAGCTTAAATTCATATTTACAAAGCAAGTAAAAACTCGTCACGTATAAACAATCCTGCTTGCAGCAAAGTAACTGAAAACTCGAATGTAAACAATAACCGAACAGCACACTGGCACAGATTCTGTGACACTGCACAGAAGAAGAAGCCAAGCGTGGTTGTCTCTGGCCAACCGGCTAAGATGCATTAGTTCCATTTCTTAAGAGGTCGGTGGTAGAGGTCGCTTCAAGTAACGCCGCGCTTAGCATACGCTAACATGCATTAGTTTTTGTTTATTTTGTTTTACATATGAAAATGGTGATAAAAAAATATAAAAATGTTTCATGATCCATCTGAGGGTAGAGACCTTTTATTGAAAAAAAAAATTATCAAAATTGGTGTAGCGGTAGCCGCTTGAGGAACCGGAGAAAAAAACCCTTTTGAGCTTTTATATATGTATAGATAGTAAACTCAAAGGTACTTCAGGGTAGATTTGCTCAAATGTTTTAAAACAACTCGGAAGGGGCTGAATATTCAAATTTCCAACAATGGGGAACAAGTTAGGATGTCAAAACTCAAACAGTTTTTTGAAGAAAAACTTTTTGGTTGAATTCAGCAACGTCTCAAGTTGCGAATACTCGGATCAAAGTTCATTTTAATAATAATATCGTAAGTCTTAATGTACTCTCGTAGGCGGCAACACTAACTTACTATTCGGAACTGTCCAATCGCTCGGTATCAACCAGTTCACAACCTTCTAAACTTGAGTCACTGCTCGTGATGTAGCAAGGATAACAAAGCTAATTGACCCCCTGATTCGCTACTCAACAGCTCGGTTTATGTTAATAACAGTTTCCTCGCCAGAGATTTTATTATTTAGAGAATTTAATTATCAACCGCAGATTTATCGGCAAAGTAAATCTCTTAACAATTACTGAAGGTAAATATAATAAATATCAAATTTCAGTTCCGAAGTTAATTAAACAAACAAGTTGCAAGGAAATTATTGTAAGTTGGGATTCCTCACCCACTTTGGTAGGATTCGTCTAAACCTTCGGTTTCGCCACTGAATTCAATAGCCAAAATAATATCAAAGTTGAAAGAAAAATCGATAGGTGGACTAACAATTATTTGATTCAATATTTTTTGTCACAATGTTGTTAAATTGCTGAAGGCTAACCTCGAGGATTTATTACCACCATCGTGTCATTTATTAAAACCATTCCCGAAAAATTTCTTGTTAAAATTTTTGTAGTTCGATGACGGTTGTCAATAATTATCACTACTTTCATTATAATTGACCCCAAAACTAGAAATAGTGAATGGTCGCAGATTTTGCTTCAGCTTAATTTTTGTCTGACCAGACTTTTTATTAGTAAAACTTGTCTCAAAATAATCTCGAACCGATTTTTTTCTGACCATCTCCTAACTTATTTGAAAAGAGAAAGATCTAAAATCTGTGTGTATCAAAAATCGCTTGTCTGATGATGGTTGTTTAGATGGGAAATCGCTCTCCCTTCGTCTCTTGTTATACTCTTTTAACTTTAATTCTTGAACCTTTTCGATTTAAAAAACATTAATCCTCGTGGTTCCACCATTTTTTGTACCCTCCGAGAGAAACATTTGCTACGCACCTCGGTTTCTTCTCTATTATCTTGTCTCAAGACATGAGGATTTTCACGATATGGTAAATATCCTTTATGCGTCTCTCAGTCTGATCGGTTTTAAGGAACTTTTTAATTTATACTACCTCGATATATTAGTCACTCCCACAATCGGGTGTGAATGAATTACCGTTTTAAAACCAGATTATATCGTTTCCTATCTTTTTAATAATGGTTCCCTAATTCTTAGCTTTCAATATTTTACAATTGGTATACTATTTCTAATATTTGACATTTCGTGATAAAAATGCACTACTTATTATTTTCCTTCGTCAGAAATGCCGTCTCGACATAACGCTGGTGAAGTTTAAATACAATTTTTCTATTTTAGGACCTAATTCATTCATTAAGATCACGATGACAATACCAATAACGGTATAACCTGCCATTTATAGTGAAAGTTCATAAATGCTAAGAGATTGATGATAAAAAAAAGTTTCATTTCTGACTGTTGCTTTAAAGTTATCATCCCTCCACTGCAACTTATATGCAACATGCGAGGTGAATATCCAATTTAAAAATATTTGCTTACCTGTGCTGCTACATGTCCTTGCTCCAACCTCAGTAAATCAGTGTGGCTCCAAGCGCTGGTCGACCAGGGTGACACATTTCTGAGATCTTCATTGAATTTAAAGTCTTTGAGCTTGTTGTGTAGGAATTTCCTAATATTCCACGGGAGGTCGTTGTGACCATCAATTAGAGGCACTTCTTGGAGTAACCTAGTTGCAAACTCGAGACGCTCTTCAAAGGAGGCACTTGAACTAATCTTTAAGGCTATGGGGACTCCGACTCCTGCAGCGGCTGCCAGGAGTAGAACTGTTGCTATTATCCACCAGTGACGCGTCGTTAAGTCTATTCCTCCTGAAATTAAGGAAGTAGTTTGCATGTGAGTTCACTGCAGAACTAGAACAACTTCGTTACATAGTAAAGTAAATGCGAGCATGTGGGGTTGAATTATTTTTTATGGCATTTGAAAATTAATTTTTTTAAGATATGTATTATTTCTCGTTAGTGTAAATGAACCAATGTTTTACAGCAAACTTATAAAAAGAGAGTGTTAAACACAATTCTTTCTGCTTTGCCAATATGTTAACAAATTTAATAATTTATATTATTACCTAATTTAACGAGGTAGAATTAAAGAGAACTTCACCTGGATGGTCATAATAATCATTTTTTGTTAAAGATTTTACTTTCTCATTTATTTAGTGTTTATAGAGTAAATATTGATGTAAAAAAAAACAAAAATCAACCAATTTATTTGCCTACTAAGAAAGATGAAGTCAGTTTGAAATATTTAAATTATATAGGACATCAATGTTTTCTAAAAAAAATTCGCTTTTATCGGTTATTTTTATTGAATTTTCTACATTAACAATTCTAATCATTAAATAAATACAAGTACTAAAAAACTTTTCCATTGCAGGGGTTTGGTGTCCAACAACGTATGTATAAGAACGTCGAAAGATTTTACAACGGCTCTGAATATTGAAATTCTAGCTGTTTTAATGCCAATGTCGCCACTTTATGGACATTCTGTGCATTAAGTCAGTACCTATCTATTATTAAGTTTAATTAGTGATAATTACATGGGGCAATTATTACCAATTTACTAACTGAATCTAATGGAACACTTTGAATCAGTAACTGGCATTAATATTTGATTATTTAGGTCTATAAATAATATCAATTGCATTGTTGGAGATATTCTATATTAAAAACATTTAATATCCGCTATTAGTGTGCATCAATGCACAGCCCAAACTATAAGAGCTAGAACCTTGAAATTCTAAAGTGATGTACAGGGCGATTATCTCAAATACCTCATTCGATTACTTTGTTTGATTTTTTCAGCTAGAAAAAAAGTTCAAAGTTATACTTATGCATTTTTCTCCGAAGAATCCAAATTTGAATAGAGAAAACAATTGAACGTCAAATATGAAAGTTATGGCCGATAAACTGAAAAATATAAAAATTGATAATATCCTGCATGTTAGTGCATAAATCGACATGTCCTGAACTTAAACTTTCTGATTTTACATGACACATCCTGTATATTCTAGAACATCCCATCTACATGACTCTAGGATCTCTTATGGTAATAGAGACGGGATGTTGGTAGTCGCTGTTCCAGTATCGGTACTGCTATACTACTTAACTAGACATTCAATATTTAAAAATTTGCTGCAGGATTGGGGCATAGAATAGAATAAGTGGATTTTACTATTATCAGAACACAGATAGGCCACATAGTAAAAATAATGGGAAAGAGACAAAAATGTTATTTAAAATTTGAAACAATTATTGATTATTTCAGTTATTTGGTGATTCTGTGCTGTTTGTAATGATTTCTCTCATGGCTAAATACATAATAATTCAGGTCAACCTGATATTTTGGTATTGAGATGTAGATACGTACTCCTTAATTGGGTACTTTTACCGTCTTTACAAAGTCAAAATAAATTTATTACATACCCAAAAAAAAAAAATTACGTAGAAATTTGTTTCTGGATACTCAAACTGCCGCGCCATTATCCAAAAGTGACATATTTTTACATACTATACAATTTACATGGGTATTCTAAGGTCCAACAAGAATGCATAAGTAAATTCTGTGAAATATTTAAGAATGAAATGCGGACAAACAAAATGTAGTTAGTACAACAATTTTTAAATTTCTTCAAATATTTACTTATATCCACGTTTCCAGTGGGACTGAGATTTCTAGAACAGCTTCGTTGTGGTTATTAACTATTGAGTCAAAGGGTGTTCATAAAGTTTAAATAGCACAGCAAAGTACATAATCGTGTTTAATCATAGTTAGAACAGCATTTGAAATCATGCTGTGATTGCTGTGATTCCTGCTGATTGTTGAAGTCGAGAACACAGCAGTTTATTTTCTATTGAAAGTTAATCAAATTTCAGTGAATCTGATATTTTTTTATTTGCTAATTGATGGTTCTGTGAAATTTAGGTAATTATATTTTCTATTATTGTACGTTTATTGTATAAGTTTACTACTTTACTGATTTTGTTTAGAAACCTCGGATTTACATAAATTTAAATGAAACATGATTTATACTGATTTGAATAAAAACACACAATACCTAATATTATTAATTTACTTGAATTTTTACAGGAAAGGTACTTCAATGTAACAAAAAATTCACCAAAAGACCCTAACGTTATCATGATTATTATTATGTTTTTTATGTAAAAAGAATACATTTCGAACGCTGCTCCGCAAAAATAGTAAATTCTTATCAGTTCTGTGTTTACATTTTTGTCGTAAATATTATCCACAATGTCTCGAGTTTGACAAGTTCAAAATTATCGTCAGTTAAGTGACTTTGTATTGGCCGATTATTGGTATGAAGGTAGCGGGACTTTCACTTAGGGAAATTCCCAACCGCGTAGACCGTAACGTGACAATTACGATATTGGTTAAGGTGGTCTGAAGAAGGTCTTAATGAATCTCTCCGCGAATCTGGATATCCTAGGAGGGTTACAGAACACGAAGAACTTCATCTGGTCTCCGAAGAGGATCTTTTGGACTTCATTTCTACCAACCAATTTAATGACTACCCCATATTTAATTTCATTACGCCCGGCGCCCGCAAGCTAGACTGATATAAAGAGCGAGTGCATTGCATGCAGGAATGGCATTATGTAATCTTTAATGATGAGTCCCGATTTTGCTTATATTTGTTTGTACATCATGGATGGACGAAGGACGGTGAGATGTTTCTGTAGGGAATACAGGAATTTACAATTAGCTGTTGAACGTCAAGCGAAGTAATGGTTTGAAGAGCAATATGTTTTGACAGTAGGCCACCTTTAGTTTTCGTTCCAGGCAATTTGATTGCGGCCAATTACATAACCAATGTGTGCTTTGGTTTTGTGGGGGGGGGGATTTTTTTTTTTTTTTTATAAAATCTATCCCCCGGGAGGGGGGGGGAAATTATAGGGGGGGGGAAAAAGTTTAAAATCCCCTTTTTTTTGGTGAATGTTTTTTTGGGATTTTTTTTCTGGGGAAGGAGCCTTGGGGCGGGGGGAAAAATATCCCGGAAATCCAATACTATCAATTTCTATGTTTGCTGGCCCAAAAATTTTGAGACAGGATGACACAGTGGACCAGAATATACAAAATCTAACCAAATTTGATAATTTAAGGTCCATTTTACTTTCTCATCTATCGATGCTGATAAAGTATTAGTGTCGTGAGAAAAATAAAATTCCGAGTTATGATGAAAATGAATGAATTTTAAAGGAATCTGGGGCTTTAAAAAGGCTTATGATATTTTACAGTGAGACATCCCTAAGAAACAGGTGGTTGCGGTCCAATTGTATTGAAAATCCCTTATATTCTTCCTCGAGACCGCTAGATCTTTTTACATATTTTTACGGTTTTTCTCATCGTACATTTTATAACAATTCCAAGTTTCAACCTTGAGTTTGAATTTCAAATATACTATTGATCCCCAAATCCACCTTGACAAATTAAAAAATTTTCAGAAGTTTGGCCATCTAAATCCTCATTCATACTGTTATCGCCAGCGAATTTTATCCCTAATTCAAAATAAAGCCAGCAAATTTAATTAATAACTTAAAATGATCACCCTATAATTGAATTAGATAACATATTAACTGTTCTAGTTCTTTGATGTCCGTTATATTACTATACAATTAACCATGGCAGAATTTATTGGTGTAATATCGGTTAATTTTAATGTAAAGTTCCGGATTAATTTCAATTTGCTGAGCTCTTCTGGGCCATACATTTGTTCAGTTTGCATAACGTTTAATTTTAAAATAAATTAATGTGGGGGTTATGTTACAAGATTATTTTATTTCAAAACGAAATTGTTAGTTAGCCTTATCTGTACCTGTTTGAATTATAATTAGAATTTGAGCTTCAGTGTAACAAATTAAACACGAATATGTAAATATAGTTGTAAATATTCCAATTGCATTTATAAACTTTCAAAAACAGGATTATAGTATATTTAATATGAATTAAATGTTTTCAAGGGTTTAGGAGGAAAACATGAGTTTTATAATTTGTACACCATGAATAGTGCAAGAGGAAACTTGTATGTTTATTTTATTTCAAACAATATCGAACGAACATTAATATGAAATGAAAGCTTACAGAACAAAGTTTATTACACTTATATTTAACATTTTTCTACATGGCCCCCATTATTAGTAATTACTAATTGAATTCGTCAAAGGTATTTCGTAACACGTCTGGGGCAACTGAAGCAACTGCATCTCGAATATTTTGTTTAAGGCTTTCTAGATCTTGTGGTTTCGTTCGATACAAAATTTATCTTTAGTTATCCCTACAGGAAAAATCGAGTGGGGCTATCTCTGGGTGGCCGTGTGCGAGGTCTTCCCTTACCCATCCATCGTCTAGGATATGTCTGATTCAAAGGTTTTGCATAATTCTAGCATAATGGGGTGGCACCCCTTCCTATTGGAAGAAGACTCTATACAATAAATTTAGCGGTAACTGTTGTACAAAAAATTCTTGCAATATTTGAAGGTACAGAGATCAAGTAAGCGTGAAATCCATGAAGAAGAATGACCCATAAATATGATCCTGGAATAAAGCACACTAGACATTAACATTTAGCGAATCTCTTTTAGGTTCAAAATTTTTATGCGGATAATATTCTCCACAAAATCTACAATTATGTTTATTAATTCTTCCTAAGATATGATATATTGCTTCGTCACTAAAAATGAGGTTAGGTGAAAAATAGGATCTATTTCTAATCGTTGAAAGTAATCTCGAGCACCGTTCAATCATCTTGCATAATCTGTTTGTCGTAGAGGATGTAAAACTTGAATTTGACCTTGAATAATTTCTGATAGCGTCTTTCTTTTTTAATACGGTTTTTAATATTTGTTGTTACTGATGGTAAGTAATATTGCAACTGGGAGTTCGACGGAAATTTCTAGAGAAAATTTGCGAAAATGTTGTTTTCAAAATAGATAAAACGGAATATTATTACACTCGAGTCCATAATTAACTCAAATATAAAAATGGTGTCAGGTACTTCATTTTGCATATTTTGTTTATGAGTAGCACGGGCATATATACAAACGTTAATATTAATTATAAGAAATTATAAAAAATTTGTAAATATATTAACATATTGTAAAATCCTAAAAAGGTACCTAGGGGTTACGTGGAAGAATGTAGTCACTGGACTAAAAATTTGCCCCTAATGAAATGTAATCTACTATTTCATTAATAACAACGTATAATATTATTATTATTACTATTTTTTTTTTTCGGTTGCTCGACGCTGGACAGTCCTCCCATGGCCTCCGACGCCTCATGGAAGTCGCGCCAGCACATTAACCACAGCCACTCCCCACATCCCGCAGAGTTAGTGACTGTAGATACCAGAATCATGTGCCCTAAGCAGACAGAGGGAACCAAGAATGAGCGCCTTCTGCATTTGGCCTGCTAGCCACTCGGCTGATTTTTGGCAGGCCGGTATGATCTTCAGTTCCGAGAGCAGCGTAGGCTTTATCCCTCCGAGTAACTTAAGAATCGTAGACGAGCGATTGGTTTTTTTAAAAACAAAAATTGAAGATTCTTAAGAAAATTTATTTGTTTGGATCGTTAATTAACAATTTACGTTTATGAACAATTTACACACGAACTATGCTAGTCGATGTCTAGGACGAAAAAAACTCACAGAGTGCTCGAGGCGCTCTTATTTATAGAATTATCTAGGTATCACGTTTAGCTGATGTAAGGGTTTTGTTGTATTATAACTCCTCCACCCTTAGAAGGCAATTTATGTCAAAATGGCTTTAAATTGTCTAAATTAATTTGGCTATTTTCAGGTTTCATTTGTTCGTCCTTTACAGAATTAAAATTTTTTACATTTTTATTTATTTTACAACATAATATAGTATATAAAAGCATTTTATAGTTTGGATAATAATATATTAAAATAAGCAGTAGCAATATTACAAGTATAATAGGAATAACATAAGTTGTCCAGGCAGTTCTGTCTGTCTGTATATCAAGCAGAGTTTGAGTTTTTATTCTATTTTCCTCAAATAATACTTGATTATGAATTTCATTTTATTTCGTCAAAATTAATCGTTGTTAAATTAAGCTGATATTAAAATGTGTTTTTCTATGGTGACTTTACAAAATGGTTCAATTAGGCTTTTTATACATAGTTCAGAAGTTGTCATTCGTTCGATTTCACATATAGGTATATCGATTTTCAATAATCGATTAACATGGTTTTGTAGTAAGCGCGTGATTTTAATCATTGCTTAATAGATAATTTCCTTTAGGTAGGATAATTTGATTATTTTTATTTGGTATTGGGAATAATTTAAAATTATCAAAAGTAGTTTTATGGGTAAGTGGAATCATTAGGATAAAGTAAAGTTTAGTGTTATTAGGCATCTGCAATAATATTGAACATTTTAGTTGATCTTAAATTACTAGTATGGAAATTACGTTTTTCATCTAAAAGTAAGGCAGTGTTATCAGAATTAAGTTTAGTAAGCGTATAGGGACCTTCGTATCTCGATGCGAGTTTTGACCTTTGTGCTCTCGAGTTTTTCAAATATACCGTTTGTCCTATTTTAAACATAGTTTGTGGATCTTGTGCGTTGCGATTATAATATTCTACATATTTTGTTTTATTTTGTAAGTTATGATCCTTGACTTGTTGATGAACAAGTTTCATATCTTCTATATGATCTCTAATAAGATGGTTCATTGTAATATCCTGATTAAGGTTCGTGGGTCGATTTCCATAGATAATTTCTTGTGGAGTTCTTCCCGTGTTAATGTGTATTGTTGAGTGATATGCAATTAAGCTTAATATAACTAGGTCTTCAATTGAAGTTTTCTTATGTTTAAGGTTTAGTTTAAATATTCGTATGTGTTCTAGAAGAGTTGAGTGGAATCTTTCAATTTGTCCATTGGCTGCTGGATGGTTAGGTGTTGTAAAATGTAATTCTATATTATAAAGTTTTGCCATTTCTTTAAAAGTCATATTTTGAAATTCGCCACCGTTATCCAATGTGATCCGTTTCGGTACGGTATACAGGGCGAAATATTTTTAGTAGTTCTTGTGTAATTTGCGTTGCTTCTTTACTAAGTAGTTTAGTTACATATGCAAATTTTGAAAATGCGTCAATGATCGTGAAGAAGCTTTTTTCCTTCGATACTTAGAGTATCCATGTATAAGTGTTCAAAAGGTGTTGATGATGTCGGCGTTATATTAAGAGGTGGTATAGGTGGGTGACGTAAATATTTTCCTCTTTGACATGCCTCGCAATGATTTATATAATCTTGAATAGTTTTAAGCATATTTTTAAAATAGTATTTTTCTTTAAGTTTTAGGAATGTCTCTTGAGCTCCTCTATGATTTGTTTTTCCTTCGTGGTAGTTTCTTATAACTTCTTTAATTCGTTCTATATCACGTAGATCTTTAACTCTAGATGTATGCCAAATAATACGAGGTGCATTGTTATTAAATAGTGATGTGTAGATAACAGACAGTTCTCTATAAATTTCTTGCCTTGGTGCGAAAAGATGAAATGTTTCGTTACCAATTGTATAATTTTTTAGTAAATCTTTTAAATCTTCTGATTGATAGTTAAGAGGTAAATAAACTTTGGTGATGTGTTTATTTTCAATTTTGCTTGATTTTTGATGGTTTTGGGTTTTCTTGAATTTTTATTAAAATCTGTCGTTTTTTCTTTATTGATTGGATCTTCTGAAATTTCAATAGATCTCTGAGGTTCGTCAGACTGATTTGAATGTACTGTTACGTTGTCTGCGGGGATTATAGCATCAAGAATATCTCTATTGATATCAATATTAGGTGGAGTGCTAAGTTGACTTCCGTCGTTTTCTATAATTTCGTTAATGTCGTCTAATAGCTGTGATATGTCGTCTTCATGATTAACTGCCAGTGATGTAGTATCTAGTGGATTAATATTGATCTGATCGATTTTTATGCGCGATAGTGCGTCTGCGTTGGTGTTTAACGTACCTTTTTTGTATTTTACATCGTAATCGAATTCTTCTAGACGAATTCTCCATCGCATTAGTTTTGAATTTGGCTCTTTTAATTGGTGAAGCCATTGGAGTGGTCTGTGATCGGTGTATATGGTAAATTTACGTCCGTATAGATATGGGCGAAAATACCCTGTGGCCCAAATACACGAAAGAAGCTCACGTTCGATCACGCTGTAGTTTCTCTCGGCGTCATTAAGTGTTCGAGATGCAAATGCAATCGGTAAATCCGACCCTGGGTTTCCTTGCGAGAGCACTGCTCCTAAAGATTCATTGCTAGCATCTGTTGTAAGAATAAAAGGTTTAGAGAAGTCCGGGTATTGAAGTATTGGTGCATTTGTTAACAAATGTTTACATGTGTTAAATGCTTTCATGAAGTCTTCATCGTGTTTTATTACACTACCCTTTTTTAAACATGATGTTAGTGGTTTTGTTAGTTTTTGCGTAATTTTTGATGAATTTTCGGTAATATCCGGTAAGTCCGAGAAATGATTTAATTTCTTTAGTCGTCTTTGGTATAGGAAATTTTAAAACTGCTTTTATTTTATCCGGATTAGGCATTATGCCATCACGTGTTATTACATGACCTAAATAGTTTGTTTCTTGTTTAAGAAATTCACTTTTGTCAAGTTGAATTTTAAAATTTGTTTGCCTTAATCTGTCAAAGACTTTACGCAGGTTTAAAATATGTTCATCTAAACTTGTTGAAAATATAATGATATCGTCTAAGTATACAGTGCAAATATCGTTGAGACCGTTTAAAACGTTGTTCATTGCACGTTGAAACGTGGCTGGTGCATTTTAGACCAAAAGGCATACGAATGTATTCGTAGTGACCTTTGTCAGTGTTAAATGCTGTTTTCTATATGTCTTCATCAGCCATCTCTATTTGGTGAAAGCCTGATGCTAAGTCTAACGTTGTGAAGTAATTGCACTTTCCAAGCTTATCAAAATATCGCTAAATGTTCGGAATAGGAAATTTGTCGTCAATTGTTTTAGAATTTAATTTGCGGTAGTCAATTACAATCCTCCATTTACGTTGCCCGCTTGCGTCCATTTTCTTTGGTACTATCCATAGTGGTGATGACCATGGAGAGTTGGAAGTTCTAATTATTCCTTGTCGTTGCATTTCATTAATTTGACGCGCAATTTCCTCTTTATGTACTTGTGGGTATCTGTAGGACTTCGTGTATACTGGAATGTTATCAGTTGTCCTAATATGATGTTTAGTAGTATTAGTAAAGGATAATGGAATTCCTTCACAATACATTATGTCTCTATAATCAAA
>JANEYF010004980.1:77500-96787 GCA_029963845.1 Rhamnusium bicolor | reverse complement strand
TATGCAGACGTTTAGGAATACTCTCTGATTTCTTTCTCAAAATTAAATAAAAATTTCTTTGATAATAGATTGACTTTTGTGTCAGTGTTAAATATAACAGTTTTTTAATTTATATATTTCCAAGAGACGTGAAACATTATGTTATGTTGTTACTATTTAACCCGTCTCGGAGGAGTACAGAAATCTACAGGAAAATTAGATACACTGTTATCACGGCTAATAAAATAATAGGAGATGTTTAAAATTAAATAAGAGAATAAGAAACATATTATACTACATATGTTTTTCTCATTTGTTATTCTCTATATTGAAAAATGAACATTAGAAGACATCTCAACTCCAATGATGTGGCACGAGCAGTTACGCTTTTGCAAGAAGGGCACTCTTAGCAATATGTAAGCCAAGTGGTGAATATGTCTCAGTCTGTGGTCTCTAGATTCTGGAGATGGCATCAAGAGATACCACTTGTCATAAGAAGATCTGATGAAGGCTACCATAAGGTCACAACATCTCCAGATAACAGATTTTTTAAACTGCAGGCGCTTTAAAACGTTTTTTTAATTCATCCGTTCAAAAAAATTTTTCTAGATCAAGAAGAATTCAGGTTTTGATCCAAACAATGGGTAATAGACTCAGAGAAGTCAATTTGTGATTTAGACGACCACTTAGCACTTAGATTACCTAGATTGACCAGGCGCCATATGCAGGCGAGATTATTGTTTGCTCGAGAACATTAACTTGGCAGTTACAGAACTGGAGCTAAGTTATGTTTTCAGATGAGTCGAGATTTAAATTATGGGTTAAAGATGTACAAGTTCAAGTTCTGAGTAGGCCCAATGCATACTGATTTTGACCAAAATACCATAATTTTCAAAAAACCTATTAAAGTTTTAACTTATGATCCTTTAATTGTTTTGGGTAGTGTAAAATCTAAGTTTCAAATTAATGAACTATAGTGATGAATTATGTTCTGTCTCGGATCACTTTTATAAAAACCAACTGTGTATTTATAAAAATCAAAATTTGAAAGTTAGCACAATTTTGATTATCATACATGAATTGGGATTCATTTTACATTGGCTCGTCTGAAGTATTATACAAAAAAAAAAAATAATAATATTTATTTTCTGGACAGAATCATAAAATAATTAATTTGTGTGTGCGTGCATGGGTATGCTCGAGGTTAAGCGTGCAGGTGAAAGAGACTGGTATAAGGCAGAATATAGTCTCGTAACTTTGAAAATTAGTGAAATACAGAATGAAATATGTCATTCACGGCATCCAGCTCCCAGAGTTGTGCTGATTAACGAGAAAAAAAGGGTTTGATTAAATATTAATGATTAGTCATAGATTAATATTAATGATTGATCCATACATTGGAAATATTCATCGATTAATGATTAACACATAACATGGAAATATTAATTAATTAATGATAATCCTATAAATTGGAACAATTCATTAATTAATGATTATTAATCAGTAATTAAATTTAAAAAAATGGAAATTCTTTATTTTTTATTTTATTTAATAATATTTAATTTAACAATAAATTAAATATTCATTATGAATAAAAAAATGAAATTAAAAACAAAACATAAAAATTCACATGAAATAAATGTGTTCGAAACAATTAGTTATTATTTTTTTATTTACAAACATAAATAAATAAAAAAATAATCATGTTTTGAACTATAATTTATAGTTATGCCGCATTACTTATGCATAAACAATAAACATCGAACAAGAAACAAATTAAAACATAAAATATAAAATTATTGCCCCAATTTGGAACTTGTTTATAAATTATTTCATTGAATATATCAGCTCACTATAAGAAAATTATCTCTCAAAGGAAGCAGAGGACACCATTGATAGATCATATTCACATCCATATGGTGAACAAAAAGTGTATTAGACTAGAAAGTAGAGTCAGTTGAGCAGAAACCTGCTTGGTGTCTGGCCAATCGAATAGTATTAGTATTAGGCATGCGCTGATTTTAATCACCGATTAAAAGGAGCAGTCACTGATTTAAAAGCTATCACTGATTGAAAAGCAATCACTGATTTAATAAAAAGTAATCAATGATTAAGGATTAAAAGTGCTAGCCTGGCTGATAGAGATTAATGTTTAACTATTTGATTTGCTGACTGCTGCTTATGATTATTGATTAATCAGTTAATCAGAGATTAGTAATAACTAATTATTTTTAATCTGATCAGCACCACTCCACCAGCTCCATATCTGGACATACAGAAACTAGTTCACTATAATCTTGGATGACATTTCTAACCGCTCCTCTATTGATTGAAAGTTACAACTTACTCTTTGACTAATATAAGCCATTAATCTATATTATGTATTTAACAAGTAGTCACTCATATTCAGTATCAACTTACTAATGTTTAAATGAATCTCATAACGAAGAATATATGTTCTAGTCTTCACTTATTGAACTTCTTCAAAGGGATTCTTTCTTTGCACCTGAAGTTGAAATATTTCGAGGTGTGTGCAGTTGGTGTAAGATAAATAAAGATAAAGATGATTTGGTGATGAACTGTGTTAGATTACCACTGATGAGTGTTGCTGATCTTCTGTCAGTGGTAAGGCCAGCTGGCCTAGTAAAACCTGATACTTTATTGGATGCTATAGCTGAGAGAACCAACGTTAGATTAAGCAGTTTGCCACATCGAGGACAGCTAAGTAAGTTTTGCATGTACAGTAACTTTTAATGTTGCCTCAGATTTTTATGTTTTTTTTTTTACATAGACATCAATTTAAATTATGATTATCTTCCTCAAAATCTGAAGTAAAAAAACTGAATTTCTTTTTTTTTCTCACGTCCTATTGAATCATATTAAACGTGCATAAATTATTATTGTGTTATGATAAAATCATTACCTATTATTATCTCATTAACAATAGATTGATGGATAGAAGTTTATTTGACTACATTATGTGTATTGTTACAATTGTAGCGGGTGTTGGGGCTGTTGCATCTTAAATAATGCAGTCTAAAATTTCCAGAAATAATCTGATACAAGTTATAAAATAAAAAAACAAACAATGACATTTATCTGAAACACTAAAAATACACAAATAAAATACATGTACAGTGAAATCTCTCAGCGGACACCCGTAGTCGCCGAAAATATGTCCGATTAATAGAAGTGTCCGTCAAGAGAAATTTGTCCATTAATGTGTAGTAATTAAAGTCTTGGCTAAAATTTTTATTTCACAATAATAGTTCATAGTTAACTGTGATAAAAAATGAAGAAGTACATTTTTACATTATTTCAAAGAAAAAAAATACATATTTATATACATACATAAACACAAAAATTTGGATGATTAATATTAAAAAGAGTGAGAAAAATCTAGCCATGTTGTTTGAAAAAAAATTTGTTGAATGAGTAACAAAAAGAAACACTAGAAATATCACAAAATATGCTGACAATTAAATGTTCGGACAGGTTAAGAAGCGTATTGTACGCAGTAGCTAGTAGGCTTTACTAAAAAACTTGTATGGTACAAATGTCAAAATACCATGTTCAGTTATTAATCATAAGTAGTTTATTTAAATTTTATGTTATGTAAATAAGAAGAAGCTTCTTCATTTATAATCGTTTGTTTTTTCAATTAAAAAAAAAAATTGCTCTTCTAGCAAAATTACCTAAAGATTCGTTGTTTTCTTTTTCCACATCACTTCATTTTCTAGCAATACTTCAATGTTATTGTTCATTTATTGTTAGCGTTCATTAGTCAAGAGTCTCATTTTCATCATGTTTTAATTCTCTGATATATCCTAAGATAAGAAAGAAATAATTAATTTTATTTGGCTTTATACATTTTTCACTTATTGGTATTGAAATCTGCATCAAGATCGTTACCTAAAATTTCCTCAAATTTCTTCTTTTATATTTTCCACATAATCATTTTCTATTATTATATCCCCATTTATTAAACTGAATATCGTTTTTTTCACTGTATCATTTTCTGTTAACTTCTGAATTTTTCTTTAATTTCAGCAAGCAACAATGTCTTCCTTGTGACATTTTTATAAAACATTTTCTGTTAGAAATTAGAGACATCACATTTAATCTCTGTTACCAAAGTAAAGCAATACAAGACAATTTAGACAAACGTAACTAAAAGTGAGAGTAAAAATGCTGGACGCTCGGTAATTTCTTGCCGCTTCGGTAATGATCGCAACAACCAAAATGAAAATTTCCATACATTTCAAGATTATTTAAAGATTTCCTAAAATATGTTTTAGTACTTGATGAAAATGTAGCTAGCCCAAGGTTGGGTTCTAAAGTGGTATCAGGGGAATTAATGGAATATTTATTAGATGGAGATTATTACACATACGACATGGAAAAAGGTTACACAAGACATGCAATTAATGGACCAGGTGATCATGGTATTATTGTAAAATTAGGCGTCCCATCAATTATTAACCATATTAGAATATTGTTATGGGATAGAGATATAAGGTTAGTTCTAATTTTTATTTATTTTTTTATATTTAATAAACA
This sequence comes from Rhamnusium bicolor, assembly GCA_029963845.1. Taxonomy (NCBI): domain Eukaryota; kingdom Metazoa; phylum Arthropoda; class Insecta; order Coleoptera; family Cerambycidae; genus Rhamnusium; species Rhamnusium bicolor. The sequence continues at coordinate 92,248 of JANEYF010004980.1, read as the reverse complement.
TTAATATTTTATACTTTTAACTACTATATGTATTGTTAACCCATTCAGGAGGGGTTCTGTACATCTGCAATATGCTTTATCTATTTACAGTTCAAAATTGTTATTGTACTTTGGTCAACTCACCCCCGCCCATATAAACTTTTTTGAAAATTTGTCATATTTTTATTAGGTTGACCCCAGGTTCTCATATTTGGCTTTACAACTTGATTTCAATGTTACAAGACATTGTTGCCACTCATTTACATATGCATCATGTGATAAATACCTCTTGCAAGTAGTGTGCAAATAAAATAATAATGTAGCTTAAAAAATAAAATGAAGACAACACCACTATTATTGTAGTGATCTATATTTTCCTAGTTACAATTCTGTGTGTTTTGTTATTATTGAAGTTTATAGAATAGAATAGAATAGAGCTTTATTCATCACATAAAGTTTTATACACAAGAGTACAACACTTGCTGGACTAGTCATTAAAATCTACAGGCATGCCATTAAAAACAACTTCAAATAAATGAGATTCATTCACACCAATATCACACTTTCACACAGTCATACAATAATAAAAAAAATATATAAAATAAAATAAAATAATACACTTAATAGTAAATTAGGTACATAGAAATTCTTCCATTGAATAAATTGCCAATTAGATAAGCATATAATGTACTTTTAAAAGTATTAAAATTATTAAAATTTTTTGTAGTGCCAAATAGTTGAATCTATTAAAATAAATAATACCTTGATAGAGGTGTGAGTTCTGGCCAATACTTAATCGTGAATATGGGTGATATACATGTTCAGAGTTTCTAGTGTTATGGTCATGCAGTGTACTGTTTCTTACCAATGCACATTCTTGTTTTTTTATATTTAGTATGATAAGAAATATATAAAGAGAGAGTGTTAGGATGGATAACTCAATAAATAATTGTCTACAAGGTGTCCTGACATGTGCCCCAACCATACGTCTAACAATTCTTTTTTGTATTATAAATATTTTATTACTGTGAGCCACTTTTCCCCAAAACATTAAACCATAGCTGATAGTTGATTGCACTAATCCATAATATGCCAGAATAAGAATCTCAAAGGATACTGTATTACATAACTGTCAGATGATAAAACACATAGTACTCATTTTTTTCGAAAGTGCCTCGATATGTTGTTCCCAAGTGAACTTTTGGTCTACTGTAATACCGAGAAATTTTATGTGATTTGTTTGCTCAATATTTTTTTCATTTACTTTTATGAAAGGACTTAGATTATGGCTTACGTTCTTTCGTAAAAATGGCATGTAAAATGTTTTTGTTAAATTTACTAATAATCCACTATTTAGACACCACTCATGAAATTCATTGGCAGAAATATTAGCTTTAATCCAGAGCTGGGCAGTACTCAAGTACAAGTACTTGAATTGGGAACTTAGAGTACATTTCATGTACTATGTATTCTGTACTCGAGTACTTTCTTAAAGTCTGTACTTTGTACTTGTATTCGTAAAATTAAATCCAAGTACTTGTACTCGAACTTTTATTCACAAGTACACTAAGTACATATACAATTCAGCTCGTATGAACCTGTCAGCAATCACAGAATTTCCATGGTATGCTGTGGCCTGTGATCAGTATTTAAATCATTTGTATGTGTTTATTACTGCTTTCAAAAGCTACCATTCGCTAATCTAACAGTATTTGCTAATATTAGTTATTACTATATACTATATTATAGTTTAGTTTGTTGTTGACATTTGTATGTGTATGGTACAGTGATTAGGCTACCAAAATACCAAGCAATAAAACATTTTGTGTTTGTGTTGTGATTTATGATATATAGCAAAATAAGGTAAGTAACTTGTTTATATTTTGTAAATTGAGAATCATAGACATTTTAGTTTAAGTACTCAAGGCTGATTTAGTCAACAACAAATATAGGGTTAATTTTAAACTTAAATTTAACAGTATTTTTAATTCAAGAGTTGAAAGTACACAATCACATTCACATATGAATGTTTAAATAGAAATTTCGAGAGAAATTTAGTCTTAAATTTGATTTTAAGTGACATTGAAAAGTTGTAATTTAGCTGTACTTTAACCAAAATATGCGCCTTACTCCCGTGACATTTGTTTACGTGTCTAATTTTTTATTTTTCGATTATAACCATAAAAGCCGGAGGCCTGCTACTGTAGAACTGTGATAGAAAGATATTAATAGTAAACTATCTAAAATTTGTAGGAGCAGTTCTTATAATAATTAGATTTTCTGAATTAACGATACATTATTATTAAAATTAAAAAGTTTACAGCTAAATTTTAAATTTAAAGTTGATACTAAACCTGCTGACTAAATCAGCCTTTTTAATTTCAAGTAAAAAAAGTCTTGGGAAGAAAATCTGCGATGAAATTAATTACAGATATGTACGACATTCATATTGCAAATCTTAAGAAGGAAGTCCAGAATCAACAGTATATATGTTTAACAGCTGATATTTGGTCAGCCAAACAGCGTAGTTTTATGGGCGTAACTGTCCATTGGATAGATAGCAATTTAAACAGGAAGTCAGCGGCTCTGTCATGCAAGAGATTCTCTTGTGTTCATGATTATAAAAACATAGCTGACATGCTCGAAAACATAAATTTGCCATATGGAATAAAAATATCCCAAGTAGTAGCAACTGTAACCGACAATGGTAGTAATTTCGTAAAAGCTTTTCGAGACTTTTCAACTGGGGGTACTGAAGCAGATGGCGGGGAGTTTAACAGAAATGATGCTGACGACGCTGACGTGCAAGAAATGATGGACAATGATGACAATGCACATGAATCAGATGAAGAAATTAATTTTGAAGATATTGGGGGTACAGAGTGTAGACTCTACTTATCAAAACATGTTCGTTGCTCCAGCCACACGCTAAATTTAATCGCAACAACAGACTGCAATAATGCTATCCGTCTAAATGTGGCAGTCAGAACTAGACATAATCGTGTTTTTTCCAAATGTCAGGCGTTATGGACAAAAGCTGGTAAACCCAAAAGTGCTGAAGTAATAAAGGAGGTGTTGGGACACACACTAAGTTACCATGGACAGACACGCTGGAATTCGTATTATGATGCTGTTTCAAAGATATTGAACGATAAACCAAAACTTCCTTTACTCTTCCAGCGATTAAATTTAACATACTTCACTGAAACTGAGTTGCAATACTTACAGAAGTATTGTTTAGTTCTAAAACCTCTGGCTATCACCCTTGATATACTGCAAGGTGAAGAATGTGTTTATTATGGATATCTACTGCCAAGTCTTCTATCCATGAGAAATAAATGGGAAAAATTAAAACTGCAGCCGCAGCCGTTCAGTTGTGGAGGAGCACTATTGTTAAACACTTGTCTAAAGAGTTTAGATAAAAGATTTTCAGATATACTCAATATGTCTTGCGAAGATGTCATCGTTGCAGCCGTTGTACATCCGAAGTTCAAATTACGGTGGTACAAGGTAATAAAAAATCTAGATGTTACCGTTGAGTCCATACGTAAAATGGTGATTTTAGCTGCAGAAAAACATACAGCAGCTGACAATAGCAATGAGCTAACAGATCCTCAGCAGTGACACAGATGGGTTTTTTGATTTTGAGGAAATTGTAGATACAATTAAGTCTGTAACACCTAACACACATCCTAGTTCTAGTTGCAGCACCATTGAGGAATACATAAAAACACCTAAAATTGAATTAGAACTTTATAAGTTCTTAGATGATAAGAGAAGCAATTTAAACATGCTTGAGGATTACCCTCTTATTAAAAAACTCTTCATTTGCTATAATACATGTCTTCCTTCATCAGCTCCCGTTGAGCGTCTTTTTTCTTATGCAACGATAATAAATAGTCCGCGGCGTCACGCTCTAAATGATGAAAACTTTCAAAAACTATGAAAGCCAATAAAGTCAACCAGTAGCAAGTCGGTAAGCATTACAAGGATCTTTGATTCTGACTGTATTTAATTTGATTTTTTTTCTTAACTTCGAAATTACGAAACTAGAATATACATATTATTATAATACACATCACATAATATATAGAATATAGAAATAAAAAATTATATCAATATAGAATATAGATTTCTTTCGTTATTCATTTCCTCTTTTTACCATGAATCAAATGTACTCGTATGAAAGTACTCGGATGGTTCAAGTACTTGTACTCGAGTACTTGTACTTAAGTACTCCAAATTTATGGAAGTACTCGATACTTGGTACTTTGTGAGAAATTATTTCTAGTACTTGGTACTTGGTACTCGAGTACATTTTTTGTGTACTTGGCCCAGCTCTGCTTTAATCGCGGTATTTTCAAGATCGTTTTCAGCTATTAAGATATTATTGTCATCGGCATACATAATTACTTTCTGATCGTTGCTATAAGAGTGTATCATATCATTTATGAATATAATGAAAAGTAGTGGACCCAAAACTGAGCCTTGCGGAACACCCATTCTAATAGTATTTTCCTCCGATTTACTACCGTTAATAATAACTGTCTGCTTTCTGTCTTTCAAGTATGAAGCAACACAGTTATTTGTAGTCCCGTGGACACCTATGCGAGACAATTTTTCCAGTAGAAGATATGATCAACAGTATCGAATGCTCTGCTTAAGTCAAAAAACAAAGCAATTGGGCACTGGTTTTTATTTAAATAATAATATATATTGATACAAAAATCTACTAAAGCAGAAGATGTAGATTTCTTCTGTCTGAAACCATTTTGACAGTTAGATAATAGATTATGTGTTTCAACAAAGTTATTTAATCTAGAGTTGTAGGAAAAATCTATTATTTTTGTTATTTGACTTTGCAGGCATACATTTCGATAGTTGCACACATCTTCTCTGGATCCTTTGTTCTTAAATATAGGTACAGATTTGGATACCTTAATCGAACTTGGGTATTGTCCTGTTGAAAAAGATTCATTTATTATGTGTGCTAATGGTACACTTATTTTTCCTTGACTGTTTTAACTGCTTTTCCACAAATTCCGTCAATACCTGAAGAAGGTTTCAGAGTAGTTCTCAATAGTATTTTCAATCTCATAAGGGGTAGCTGGATGTAGATAAAATGTGTGATGGTAATAGGGGGCTAGGTTTAATTTATGCATGTTTGGATTGCAACTGAGTACATCCATAAAAAAATTATTAAATCTATTACAGATTTCATTTAGATCTGTTAATTTTTCATTATTTATATCTAATTGACTAATTGTATTTTTATTTGGTTTACCTTTTGCGTCGTTTATAATTTTCCAACTTTCTTTCATCATGTTTGGTGCATTACACAGTCTCTTGTTGTTGTAACTGTTTTTGGCTTCCTTCACCTTCTCTTTATACAAAATTCTAAATTGCTTGTATTTAACTTTTAAATTTACATTACTACTGTCTTTAACTATTTTTGCCATATCACATAACATTTTGTGCGTTTCTTTTATTTCAGGTGTAAACCATACCGTTTTATTTCTGTTTATTTTGATTTTTTTATAGGGAAAGGCATTATTATAGTGAAAATTGAAAGTTGTATAAAAAGCATCAAATTTTTCATCTAAACTATTAGAATTATCTGTCTCTGTCCACTGCTCATATTTGACAGATAATAAAAAGGAAAAACGTGTGTGTGTTTTTGTTCCCATAAAAAAGGTTTAAAAGTTAGAAATGGAAAAGGGTTATAAATTATTTAAATAGCGTTTAAAGGACTAAAGAAATCTATAGGTTTATGGGCCCAGAAGTAGAAGTGATCAAAAGGTGGTAAATAAATAACTACGAAATTGACAGGAAAAACACTGATTGCAAAGCTAAGTTCGATTAGGACGGAATACTGAAAAATGGCGGAAAAAAACTAATTTTTGTGTCAAACCATTCGATGGAAACTTTTACTCTAACTGGGAGTACCGAATAAAGTTATTACTGGAACAGCAGGAAGTTTTGGGGGTTCTAATGGAGCCACAGCCTGTTGAAACTCAAGAGTTGGAAAAAATTGAAGAAATGTGACGTAAAGGCTAGAGCGCTAATTATACAATGTTTGTCAGACAATATTTTAGAATCAGTGAAAACAAAAGCGACTGCAGGGGAGATCATGAAAACTGGAAAATTCGTATGCAAAGAAAGGTATTACTATGCAAGTAATGCTACAGAGGAAACTTAGAAGTTTAAAATACACAGAAGGAACACCATTAAGTAAATTCTTTACTGAATTTGACAACACAGTTTTCAAGTTAAAGGCAGCAGGAGGAAAAATTGATGAAAGTGAACTAATCCTGCAATTACTCTCAACAATGCCCGAATCGTTCCAAAATGTCACAACCGCCATTGACATCATGTTCTGTCAAAACCAAAATGCAATTGATGTAGATTTTGTGAGAAACAAAATGCTTATGGAAGAAGCGAGACATGAAAAATTAAAGGAAGAGGGAAATCCAAATATGGCATTTGTGTCTAAAAATGTTAGAAGATGAAACTGGAGAAGATCTAGTGAAACCTATAGAAGTGGTTTTAGTCACACCTATGATGGAAATACTAAAGATCAAGTGTAGGAAACAGTTCAGGGAATAGTAATGTGGAAAACTTCCCATTTAAGTGCCATCTATATGACAAGGTTGGTCATAAACGAGAAGATTGTCCTATTAACAGAGGCAGCAGAGGTAGTTATCGTGGTAATTTTAGAAGGGGCCTATTCTCTGGAGATTTTAGTCAGTGAAATAATGCTCATAGTGCGCAAGGAACTAGAGAAACCAATGACGATAAACACATTTCATTTTTGTCCACTGAAAGTTCAGTATGTGTAGTAAATGAAGATAACATAAGTTTTGTAATAGACAGTGGGGTAACAAACCATTTAATTAAAAAGGATTTGTGTAAGTTTTTAGAGAGCAGTAAAAAGATTGAGCAGAAAATAAGTGTGGCAAAACCAGGACAGACAATAATGGCAACAAAACAAGGAAATCTTGAATTAGAAATAGAAACTGGAAGACGAATAACGATGAAGGATGTGTGGGTTTGTGAGAACTTACTCTACAATCTGCTGTCAGTGAGGAAACTGGAGGAAAATGGACTTGAGGTGAACTTCAGAAATGGAAAAGTAACCATTATGAAAAATAAAGTGTGTGTCTTGGAGGGAAAGTTAAGAGGAAAACTGTACTTTGTAAATTTTAAATTAAACAGAGATGTGTACGCAAATTTAAGTGATGAGGAAAAAATGTTAAAACAGGAAAATGGGACACTTCAAAATTTCCGGCTCCAGGTGTATGTGAAGTATGTTTAAGCGCTAAACAGACAAAAATACCTTCCCCAAGAAAGAAAAGCAAAAAGAGTGTTGGAAACAGTGTCAACAGACATTTGTGGGCCATTAAAACCAGCTACTTACGATGGTAAGTCATATTTTATGAGGTTCATTGACCATTTTTCACATTTTTTGTATTACCTACTTGTTGAATAATAAAAGTGAAGCTCTGGAAAAGTTTAAAAGTTATGTAGCAATGGTAGAAGCAAAATTTGGTGCAAAAATTGAGAAACTGAGGTGCGATAACGGGGAAGAGTATGTTTCAAGAGATTTTAAGCTATTTTGTGATAATAAGGGTATCAAAATTCAGTATACAGTGATATACAACCCAGAGTAAAATGGAACTGCAGAGAGATACAACCGGACAATTATGGAAAAAACAAGATGCTTAATTTTTTATGCGGAACTAGGAAAAGAGTTTTGGGGAGAAGCTGTAAGAACAAGCGTCTATTTGATTAACAGAACAGAATCGAGAGCATTAGAAAATCATAAAACTCCAGCAGAAATTTGGAATAGTGAGAAACCGAGTTTGGAGAATATAAAATTGTTTGAATGCAACGCATACAACTTAATTCTGAAAGAGATAAGAAAGTCAAAATTAGATCAAAGAAAATGATCATGGTAGGATATGCCAATAATGGATATCATTTGTGGAATAAAGAAGAAGGAAAGATTGTACATGGAAGGAATATTATATTTGAGGAACAAAAGGGGGAATTACACAATCAGGTTATACCCATTATAAGTGAGAGTGAAAAAGGTAAACTTGAAAATGATGAAGAAATAACCCAAGAAAGGTGGGAAAGTGAGAATGATATAGAAAACCAAAAACAAACTGAAAGAGAAGAAGATATGGAAGAAAGACAAATAAGAAGAAATTCCAGGAAAAGAAACGTACCAAAATATTTACAAGATTATGAAATAGACGACAACATGAACTTTTTCGCAGCACTTTTAGCAGGAAATTTGTTTGCAGAAGTGCCAAAATCAAATTCAGAAGCTGTTATGCAAGATCATGGATGGGAAAATGCTATCAAGGAAGAACTAAATGCTTTGGAAGAGAACGAAACATGGAAGCTAGTAGTACCACCAGAAGGTGCTGAGATAATTGACTCAAAGTGAGTGTTTATTGAAAAGGTTATTACAGGACAAGTGAAAAAGAAAGCTCATTTAGTGGCGAGAAGTTTTAAACAGAGTGTGATAAATGATGATATTCATGCGCCTGTAGCTAGAATGGTGAGTATTAGAATGCTTTTGTCATTGTATATAGAATTTAATTTGAAGGTATGTCAGTTAGATGTAAAATCTGCATTCCTTAATGGAACACTAAAAGATCCTGTTTTTATGTATCATCCAGAAGGACTTAATTTCAAGCGTTCTAAAAAAGATCCTTGCTTATACTTCACTAATAAAATATATCTTTTAATACATGTAGATGACATAATTTTGTTTTCAAAATGTCAGGAAAATTTAAATTTTGTCAAAAAGTCCTTGTCAGAAAAATTTAAGATGACCGAATTTAAAAGTGACAATAAATTTTCTCTGTTTAAAAATTTTTAAAATCGGTGATACGGTTTACATAAATCAAACTGATTTAATTAGAAAGATTTTACAAAAATTTGATATGTCTCAGTGTAAACCTCATGATTTGCCTATGCAACCGAAATTTCAAATTGATAGTGATAGTAAAATACCTATTTGTGATAAAAATTTACCCTACAAAGAATTGATAGGTTCTTTAATGTACGTCATGCAAGGTACAATACCGAACTTAAGTTTTTGCATTAGCTATTTTAGCCAGTTTCAAAATTGCTATACTTTTGAACATTGGAAATATCTCAAATATGTATTAAGGTATCTAAATAAAACACAAGATTTTGGATTAAAATTTATCAAAAGTAAAAGTTCAAAAATAAATATTTTTGCCTATGCAGATTCAGATTTTGCTAACAATATTTCAGACAGAAAAAGTGTATCTGGATTTCTAATTAAAATCAATGATAATGTTATTGAATGCAAAACACGTAAACAGAATGTTGTAGTTCTGTCCAGTGCGGAATCTGAATATTTAGCTTTATCGGCATGTGTAAGTTAATGTTTGTTTCTTGGCCAAATATTGTCAGAAATTGTAAGTATTGATTTATTTCCAATCAATGTGTTTGAGTACAACCAATCTTGTATGAGAATGGCATCAACAGTGGAGACAAAAAAGAACTAAACACATTGATATAAGACACTATTTCCTGCGGGAGTGTATTGAACAAGAAAAAATAAGTCTAAATTATGTTCCGACGAAAAACAGCAAGCAGATATTTTAACAAAAGCTTTGGTGAATCCAAAATTCAAGAATTTCAGAAACAGTTTGAACGTTGTTGAAATAAAATCTTGCTGAGTTTCAGTCCATGCCAAATTTTTAGTATGTATTCTTGTTTTCTAGTTGATTTTTATTTTAAATTATGTAGGTTAATGTAGAGTGTTACAGAATTGCGGGGGAGTATTGTAGTGATCTATATATTCCTACTTTTTTAATAGTGAGTTTAATTCAGAATTTTGTGGGGTAAAATTAACAGAAAGTAAAATCATAATTCTTACTGTATACAGATCTTGTACAGGGGACTTCAATATATTTTTAACCAATTTGGAAAATTTACTGTTCAAATATTCTACAGGTAATTTTAAGATTGTACTTATGGGTGATTTCAACATAAATTTTCATAATAAAACCTTGCATTTGACCGATCTAGTGTCACTTGTGGATTCTTTTGGTCTTGATATAGTTATCAAGGACAGCGAGAATTACCGCAAAATCCTCTAGTTGCATTGACAATATCCTGACAAATTTAAAAAATAATGATTATAAAGCTGGAGTAATTGATCCATGTCTTTCGGATCATTTAGGTCAATATATCACTATTCAAGCTGCTGCTGACTCTCCTAGGGAAGTATTGAGAAGGCGTATCACAAATAGTGGAATTGTCAAATTACGTGCTTCACTTTCTGATCTTAACTGGAACATTTTTTTAAGAAACGATTACAGTGTAGACTTTTTGTCGAATTTACTCGTTGAAAATTATAAAAATCTGGTGCATCAGCACTTTCCCCTAAGGAAATGCGCCTTTAAAAATAGTAAACCACCAGTAACTTGGTTCAACGAGTCATTACGTACAATGCGTGACACATTGGCTAGCGTTAAGCAAATATGTAATGTAACAAAAAATCCTACGCATTTCCAAGTGTACAAAGATTTACATAAAAATTATAAAAAATGCAATAAATGTAGCAAAAAAAGCTGCTTACGATCAACATTTTGCAAATTCAGACAATAAATCTAGAGACGGCTGGAAACTAATAAATTATGAGCGTAACAATAAAAATTCGTCGAAATCGCAAATAGATCCTGCTATATCACAGGATGATTTTAATCATTATTTTAGCACTGTAGCAGAAGATATTATTACTTCACTTCCAATCAGTGATATAAATTTAAATGACATAATGGGTAAAATTCCTGTCGTAGCTGATTCCTTCTTTCTCAAGCCAGTTTCCACATATGACGTACTCGACGCAGTGAATGCTTTAAGAAATTCCCCTTGTACTGATGTTTATGATCTAAATAGTGAGATAATTAAAAAAACTATTGATATAATTTTGTGTCCTATTACCGCATTAATAAATAGATGCTTTGAGGAAGAATTTTTCCCAGACGCCTTTAAAATAACTAAGGTTATTCCGCTTTTTAAAAAGGGTGACATGACATTAGTGGACAATTACCGTCCGATTTCGATTATTCCCATTTTTGGGAAATTAGTTGAAATTCTCTTAAAATGGGCACTATCTCAGCACCTTGAACGTAATTCAATAATTTCACCTAGCCAATTTGGCTTTCGTTCCAAATTTTCTACAACGCAAGCTGTACAGCGAGTTGTGGGTGACATAATTCGAAATTTTGAGGAGGAAGAACACGCAGGAATCGCTTTGTGTGATCTCTCTAAAGCTTTTGACTGTGTTCCTCATGACCTGTTGCTAAGAAAATTATCGTATTATGGTATAAGAGGTTTGCCTCTACTTCTTTTTACATCTTATCTTAGAAATAGGAAGCAATATGTCAGTATCAACAACTTAAATTCAGATTTCAGCGATGTTAAACATGGCGTGCCCCAAGGATCTGTGTTGGGACCAGTTCTATTTATATTATTTATCAACGATATTCACTATTTTCTCCAGCCGCATAAATGTGTCCTTTTTGCCGATGATACAACTTTAATTGCTTCAAATAGAGACTGCTCAAATCTTCGCGATAGTTTAAATCAAATTGAAAATATTGCTAACAAGTGGTTTATTGCAAATAAACTTAAACTAAATGGTGATAAATCACAGAAACTTGTTGTATCTTCGAATCATAGCATCACTAAGGGAGAAAGCGTTAAGTTGTTGGGGGGTTATATTAGATGACAATTTAAATTGGAATAGTCATGTTGACTATTTGGAGAAAACACTTACAAGTGTAATTTTCTTATTACGCAAATTGAAGTTGGTATTGGGTTTCAACACACTACTTTCTGCATATTTTGCACTGTTTCATTCGCGTATTTCTTATGCAGTAACCTTATGGGGTAATTCAAGTCATGCCATAAGAATTTTTCGTCTTCAAAAGAGAGCTGTCAGAGTAATCAGTGGAATAAATAATACTAGGGAACACTGTCAACCACTATTCTTAAAATTCGGTATAATGCCTTTACCATCTTTACATATATACTTCTCTCTAATTGAAATACATAAAAACGTCAGTAGCTTTGATACCCACTCTGATTTACATAACTATAGTACAAGATCTGCAAATTTACTAAGGATACCTCGTTTTAGGCTGAAAAAGTCTGAAAGTAATTCATTAAATTTTAATTTGTATAATAAACTACCCCCTGAAGTAAAGTCACTAAATTTAAATCGTTTTAAAAACAATGTTAAAAGTATTATATTGAAACATTGTTTTTATTCAATTGAAGATTATTTACGGGCCTCACTCTAATAAACAAGAAATTGATAAATAATAAGAGATGATAAAAGATTACCCATTTAAAATCACATTGTATTTATTATATTGATGTGGAGCAGAACTACCCGATATTTAGTTTAAATTTCTTAATTAGTTTAATTTTGTTTTATGTGTGTTCATAGGTGTATGTATGTATATATGTGTGTGTGTATGTATACGTGTGTATAGGTGTGTGTGTATGTATGTATGTATGTTTGTATATACACTGGTTTGTCATATATGTGTTTTTATTTATACGGATATACTATGTACCTTATAACTTATGTATTTGTATTTTTGATTTGTATATTTATATTTATATATACCAACTCTGAATTATCTTTAAAAATTTTTTTGTTTTTTTAACTATAAGATTTTGTGCTCTGACTTGCTACAAATGTACAAACCTGTATATAATGTGGTTAAATAAACGATATCTATCTATCTACTTACAATTCTGTGTGTTTTGTTATTATTGAAGTTTTTGACAGATAATAAAAAGGAAAAACGTGTATGTGTTTTTGTTCCCATAAAAAGGTTTAAAAGTTAGAAATGGAAAAGGGTTTTAAATTATTTAAATAGTGTTTAAAGAAGGAAAGAAATCTATAATTATGACCCTTAGACGGACTAATAAAATACTTTAAAAATGTTGCATTGTATATGCAGGCACAAAATTAAATTCAGCATGAGGCAACACTTTTGTGTATATAATAATATATAAATAAGAATGCTGTATTTTTATTTATGCAAAAATTGTGTTTGAAGATGAGTTTTATAGAGTATATTAGGTGAATACCATGGTATTTGTTTTATATTTGTTTTTATATTTATATATCGGTCTTTTACCTATGTATGTTGGACTTATCCTATATCATGTAAAAAATGATCTACTGGATGAATAAAGATTATTATTATTATTATTATTAGGTTAGATGGCCTTTATACTAGTAGTTTTCATTTAGTGTTATTGTACATTTACCAAGATATTCTTAATCGATTAATATATTCCAGATCTTACTCGTATTATATTGAAGTTTCTATGGAACAGAAAGATTGGGTTCGTGTTGTTGATTATAGTCAATATAGTTGTAGATCGTGGCAATATTTATACTTTGAAAATAGAGTAGTACAATATATTAGAATAGTAGGAACACATAATACTGTAAATAAGGTATGTTTGTTATTATCGTAAATTTTATTTTTTTTATATTATTTTTATTTTAGGTTTTTCATCTAGTGTCTTTTGAAACTATGTGTAAAATAAAAATTCCAAAAATGATAAATGATATTATTTGTCCTAATTACAACGTTGCTACTTTGGATAAGAGTGCAGTAGTTATTGAGGGTGTCAGGTGAGTTAATACAATTAATCTTTCCCTCCATATTTTAGCTTTTCTCAAGCAGATTTTTGACATAAAACTATTTTCCCGAGCTAACTTAGGCACATGCAGTTATCGATCTGAGACAATATACCATGAGTAAATCTACTAACCTGATAACTTGTGTTTGCCAAACAAAAAATTTTATGTACTCAGATTTTTATTACCAGGGCTCTTTAGTGTTACGCAATGCTTTCCAAGTTACCATAATAAATAATTTAGTATAAGTTTTAAGATCACCAGTTTCTTGAGTCTTGCATAATCATTTACATAACAAATAGTTCCATATTTGGACTATCAATTGGAACGCTATTAGCATTTTTCTATTGTTTCATATATTTTAACAATAAGCTTAAGGAAATTGCTTATTTTGAGCGCATTTTCCTTATTTGTAAATTTCCAGTATTAACACATTCAGTGTGCATGGCATTCATGCATGCCACCTTGTTTTCAACTCGAGTGTGTATGGCACACTTGCGTGCCAGCCGTCCACTTCAATTACATTCAGCGGTGCAGATTCAGTGGTATAGATTCAGCGGTATAGATTCAGCGCTTGTGGTAAGTAAATGTGTATCAGTCAGCATGTTGCTAACGAATTGAGACGGATTTGTGCCGTGTCTCAATTTTTCTATTCTTACGGATTTAAGTAGAGGCGTCTATCACATTTTTGTTTCAAACGACATGATACACATAACAGTATGAATTGAACTCTGGTGGGAAGAGAATGTAGGTTTATCTATGTTTATTTACAAGTTAGAACTTGATGCTTTAGATTTTTTTTTTTTTACAAAATGGCAGACTGTGAGCTTGGCCCGTCAAGAGCTAAAAGATTTTTTTTTGTGTGCATTTTGTAATTTCTTTTTATGCAAGGTTTATTTTGATATTTGTTCAAAGCATTTTTTAGTTTTTATACATTTTTGTGTTAATTTTTTGTTTTTTTTTTTAAATCAGGTTTATTTATTTATTATTTTTTTTTTTTGATAATTTTTACTCTTATATTGTAGCTCTTGTTAACAAGTTTGACA
>JANEYF010004980.1:45000-72500 GCA_029963845.1 Rhamnusium bicolor | reverse complement strand
TTGAACAAGCCCTTGCATTTCTTTTTTTACACACCACTCTGTTACTGGTTTTTCCTTTTTCTGTTTTTTTTTTATAAAATAATACCAAATTTCATCTTTCCTCCTCCCGCTCATTTTTATTTTACACAAAATGTTGATTTTTTATTGTTTGTATGAAAATGTAGACCATATAGAGAATTTTTCCAGTGACGTGAATAATTTATATGTGCAAATTGGTAGTTAGAGAATACAAAAAAATAGTGTATGGAAAAATCGTATTTGTTTTCAAAAAATTAGAGTAGAACTGAAAAAAAATCAAAAAAAAACGGATTTTTTTGATTTTTTTAAATAAAAATCAACGATTTTTGATTGTTTAAAAAAAAATCATGATTTTTTCCAACCCTGGAATTGAGCGCGGAAATTACCGATCGCGGAGAACGGTTGTTACAACGCGACAGACGGCTCAAGTTATCAGAGCCGCAGTGCGCTTTTAATGTTTGTGTAGTGAGGTAGTGCCTATCGTTTCGCTCTCGATATTTATTTGTGGTTTCAGTGATTTGAGTGTTTTTGTGTTATTTTAAGTTGGTGGATGCTAATGTGACAGAATAGTATAAATAATATTCTGAAAGTGAATTTTAAACTCTGCCGTTAGCAGAAAAAGTACAAATCAAGAAACTCGGACGGCCAACACCATAATTGACTCTTAACCAACTAGACAAGGTAGGGACACGTACTTTCACGAGGCATTTTTTTCTAAGGAAATTTACAAAAAAATGTCAGTGAATTTGTGGATGTGATAAGGTAAATGCTCTGTTTTATTTTACATGTGTTCTATTTTATTCTGATTCTGTCGGAATGGACAAGATATAGTCGGTAACAGGATTTAAAGATCTAAAACATTTAAATCAGACAATAAAAAAGCATGAAATTACTGCACATTATATAAAATGCAGTACGGATTTGGCTTTGTTTGGCTCGGTAAATATTGCAGTTCAGTTAGATTCAGTTTATAGACAAAATATAATAAAACACAATGAGTAGGTGACTAAAAATAGGTATATTTTAAAGAAAATTATCAATTGTATCAAGTTTCGTTGAAAGTTGGAATGAGTATTAAGAGGGCACGATGAAAAAAGACGGTTCTGAAAGTGAATTTTTAGCAATTCAGAATGATGAGACAACTGATATTTCAAACTAGTGTTAAATGGTTATGATAGTAAGATATTACCAGAATGGAAATATTTATGAGAGATTTTGGAGTTTCCTAAGAGTGACCAATAAGTCAGCTGAGAGTTTAACACAGTGCATAGAACATGAGTTAGATAAATTAATTTCAAACTCGCCGTCTTAACTAATTGCTCAAACTTACAACGGTGCAAATGTTATAGTGGTGGAGTTCAATCAAAAATAAAATTAAAGTATAAACATGCTCATTTTGTGCATTGTTATGCGCATTAATTAAATTTAATTATGCAGAAAGCAACCAGTCAGAATACCGAAATGAAAATTTTTTTCTCAAATTTATCCGCAATTCCTAGGTTTTTTTTTCAAGTTCTACTCCCAGATATGATGTATTAGAAGAAATTGTAAATCGAAAATTGCCTAGAGTTGCCGCTACACGTTGAAATTATAACATCCGTATAATAAATGTCATTTTTCAGAACAGAGAAAAGTTAATCAAATGTTTCGAGGAATTGGAGGAAAAATGTAATAAATCTGTTACTTGCAAAGAGGCCTATGGTGTACGAGGAACTCTAGAAGATTCCAATTTTGTATTTTTTCTTAATTTATTTCACAAAATCTTTCCACATGTAGACATATATTTAATCAATTTCAAGCCAGAAATACAGGCAGGAGTGAACTTAAAAAAAAAGTTGAAGAGTTTGAAAAAATAATTATATCATCTATTAGAATGTCAATTGATGAGATAGAAAAATAAATTACTAATATTGAGAATGAGATAAACGAAGAAAAAATTCTTTAAATAGAAATTCCGTAATTGCTAAGAAAGTGTGTGATACAATAATTTTTTGGATGAAAGAAAGATTGTCATATAGAGGTCATTTAGAAGCCACATCTTTAGTGAATGTAGACAATTTTCTTAATTATTCAAAGAAATTTACGACGTCGACTTTCAAATCAGTTGAATCATATCCAACAAGACAAATTAAAGACTGAATTAGTAGTCATTTATTCAAAAACGGATTTTCAAAATATTGTAGGTGGCCGAAACATGCTTTCTTCGCTGTCTGAAAATGGTTTAAATGAAACGTTCAGCGAAACTGTCAAGTTACTAAAAATTATTGTGACAACTCCGATGTCTACAGCTGAATCAGAAAGATGATTTTCAACTCTTAAAAGAATAAAGATATTTTTAAGAAACACTATGAATGAAGAACGCCTTAATGCCCTAGCAATGATGTCAGTGAATAAGAACTTTATCCATAACATAAGCAATTTTGACGCAAAAAGTCATAGAACATTTTATTTCCCAGAAAGACGATTTGATTTTGTGTATAAGCAATAACATTTTTATTCGCATTTTTAAGTGATTATTATATTGTGAACTTGTTTTTGTAGATATGTACATAAAACTTTTTTCTTTTGTTATCAAAAAATCCTAGTTCCACTAGGATGAAATTACCGAGGGACTGAAGGTGAGTCTTTATTATGTTGTTCATATTTTTAAAGAAACTAGAGCCCCCCAAATAAAATTATCATGAACCTCCGCTGTCGATTATGCTGACCTACGATATTTTAGCACCAATTGATGAAAAATGACCGAATTGACAAATTTCCGTGTTTAACTTATTTTGACCTAAAATTGACTTAGGGTGTTCAAGAAATAACCGATTCAATTAGACAACTCATAATAAGAAATTAAGGATAACACCAGTGAAAATAAAATAAAGTGACAAACATTACAATTATGAAGTTAAGGAATTTTATCTAAAAGTACTCCCGTCTAAACCCTCTACTCGATATGGTTGCTGGTGAATAATTTGTGGATTCTCGCTACCCCAGAAGCGATGGTTTTATTTATTTACAGCTTCATTCAGACAAAAATGAGCTTCGTCGCTCATTATGATTTTGTTCCAAAATTCATCAATTTCATTTTCAAAGTTCACCATAGCCATTACACTATTGAAGTCGTTTTTCAAGGTTTACAGGCACAATTTTATGGGTTGCCTGTATCTTGTAGGGGAACAAGTGTAAGTTTTTCACTAAAATTCACTGTAATGAACGTCGGCTAATGGTTAATTGCGTAGATCGTTTTCTTGTTGATGTTATTGGCCTTACCATCACATCTGTACGTACACGGTCTATATTGAATGAGCTGAACGAGGTCTGCCAATATGTGGTTTATCAGATGTAGACCCAGTTACACTTTTAGGTTGAATAAATTTGAAATAAACAACATTGGATTAATAGATAAATAGAAATTAACAACTAAATTATTTTAATTACAATTTGATACCTTCGAGAAGAGGTAAAAATGTTGTGGTTTGGTATCCTTTAGGAAATTTGATAAGTATTGTTTTGTATTTAAGGGGTTCATTTTACTATAAGAGTGGAAGTATTTGAATTCTCAGACCTTCGGAGCTGCTAACCAGATAACCAAAATTATTTTGTGTTTTATTGAGACAATATTTTCTTTGTTTTTATTTACTATTTGTGAACCAAGCTTGACGTCAAGATCGGGGCGTTTAGATTAGGGTAACTTAATATTGTGGGCTTTCTATTATCGGACATTTATTAAATAATTGTTGTAACAAGCAAGTCGTTTCCTTCCTTGGTGTAAATATGTGTAACAAGAGTGTGATTAGTTAGTGGGTTCCTGTCTAATCAAGGTGATCAGCTGATTAGGAATCAGCGTGGGAAACCAGTGGCGTCTAAATACATAAATATTACCTCCCCATTATCTGAGCTAGCGCGGAGCTTTTGTTACGCGCCTACGCTGCATCCCACCTACTTGGTGATTCTTCATCTTCTTAAAAGGTGCGTAGCAAAATTGGCGCCCAATGTGGGGCTCGACGTTTAACGTATCTTGTGTGTTGAGGTTGCGTAAGGAAAGATATTGCTTGTTGCATAGTTTTAAGATTGTCTGTTTTTGTGCAACTTATTTGGTTTGGCAGATTTTTCCTTTGTGATTAAAATGGAATATAGATTAAATCAATTATCTTAGAAAGGATGAACTTATTCATGAATTGTCTGTGTGTGGCATACCAGCCACAGATTCTTAAACTTGATAATTTGAGATCAACTTTGCGACCTCTTCTTAAGATGGAAAAGGAGCCCTTGCATTACCCTGCGTATGATTTAGATGTTAATGAGGAATGTAATGTTATTACTTCTAAATTAAATGATTTGTTATTGAACAATACTGGTACTGAATTAAAAGCTAAGTTTGATCATATTCATTCTCGTTTGATACATCTTCTTCAAAGGTGTAGTAGAACACTAGTAACTGAACAACATTGTAAAGAACGTTCAGATTTGTTAGTCAAAATTCTTTGTGCCTTAGACGATTTAGAAAATATATCTAAACAAAAATCCAATATAAGTACTATATTAGAGGACACTCATTTAGATAAATCCGATCGAGTATTACAGCCTACTTCTTCTTTAGCTGGTATTAATACTGTTAGTGACCTTGTGCCAAGTCATAAATCCAAGTACGAACCAATTTATAAGTGGAATGTCAAGTGTAGTGGTGAGGTTAATGATTTATCGGTACATGAATTTTTGGAGCGAATTTCTGAGTTACGTTTGGCAAGACAAGTAAGTCAGAAAGAGTTATATGATTGCGCTTATGAATTATTTGATGAAAAAGCCAGGAAGTGGTATGTGAATAATGACACAATTTATAGATTGGAGAGGTTTGTCTCAGTTGTTATGTAGTCATTATTCTCCACCGAATTATCAACCAAGATTATTTTCAAATATTTTGGACAGAACGCAGGATATGAATGAATCCATAATAGATTATCTAACTTGTTATATTCTATGTTCAGGAGGTATGGTCTGTGTCAGAGGAAATTCAATTGGGAATTATCTCCAGAAATTTGTCGCCCTTTCATACGTCACAATTAAACGAAGTTAAAAGTTTGAAATAACTTGAAAATGAGTGCCTCAGGTTAGAATCAAAGAAATTCCGTGTAGATAGTTATGTCCCAATATCTCGGAAAAATGTTGCCTATGTTGATCCTGAATTTACTTATGTACTTGTTATGCCTATGTTTATAAAATACCCTTTGAAATCGAGAGCTAAGAAACTTTTAGAGTTAAACAGGATAAATCTGAAAACTCTAACAGGCCTATATACCGGGCACTGCCGACTAAACTATCATCTGCATAAACTCGGCCTAGCGGAAAACGCCGAGTGCCGTCTATGTCTGGAGGATGATGAGAAGGCAGACCACATCTTATGCACCTGTCCCGCTGTGGAGAAGATCCGATTCTCAATATTTGGCAAAGGGCAACTGCTGCCAGAGGATCTGGACACATTCTCACCCAATAAAGTTATCAGTTTCATTAAGAGATTGAACTTATTGGGTGAAATATAATTAGGCGTGAGCCACAATAGGCCTGCTGATGGCCGCAGTGGAGGGTCTACTGAAACCCACTCACAACAAATCTAACCTATGCCTACAATGTTGTTCAAGCAAGAAATGTTGTTCATGAAGTAACTACCGTTCCTTCACACCCAATAACTTGTTGGAACTGTCAAAAATTAGGTCATGTTAGTAGAGATTGTCCTCCTAAAAATGTACGTTGTTTTAAATGTAATATGCCTGGTGTTACGGTCAAAACTTGGGGTCATTGTAGGAATTCGGGAAACGGCTCCTGGAGGAACCAGTAGTGGGAGATATCCTCCGGTTGACCCCATCAATTCACAAAATTTTTCAAATAAGATATTGTTAGATTTTATTATTTTACATGCACATGGTGACCAACGACCGTACCTCGAAATCATTATCTTAAGTTACCCTATGTTAGGTCTTCTTGACTCCAGTGCTACTCAAACTATATTAGGTTTTCCGGGCTTAGAAGTTTTAAACTGCTTAGGTTTTGTATTATGCCCTCAAACAAGTAGTTGTATTGTAGCAAGTGGTCAATCTTGTACAAGTGCAGGAATTATTCAAGCCCCCTTTTATTTGATAGATAGAACACGTTTGCTTGATATATTTTTGTCCCAGAATTGTCTCAATCGCTTATTTTGGGTGTAGATTTTTGGAAGGTGATGGACATAGTTCTTATTTGGCATTTTGCAAACAGGGTTGCACTGTATGGATAGATAATGCCGTGGCATCCTGGATGAATCGTCATTGTCTTCTGAGAGATGGAACCAACTGAATTATTTGTTACAGAGTAAATGGTCATTGATGGGAAACGATTTGGGTTGTTGCACTATGACAGAACATGTTATTGAAATACTTCCCGGAACTAGGCCAATTAAGCAGAAGTATTATCCTGTTTCTCGTCACAAACAGAAAATAATTGATGACAAAATCAGAGTATGCTAGAACTAGGAGTGATCGAAATTTCAAAATGTGCATGGTCATCTCCTGTTTGTTTTGTTCATAAGAAAAATGATTCTTATCGATTTGGTATAGATTTTAGACAACTAAATGCTGTCACCAAAAAGGATGCCTATCCTTTGCCCTATATTTCTGCGATTCTAGATCAGTTAAGAGATGTGAAATATCTTAGTTCAATTGACATTAAGTCTGCATTCTTTCAAATACCTTTGTGTGAATCGTCTCGTGAGTTTATCGCATTTACAGTTCCCGGTCTTGGTTTATACCAATTTCTACGTATACCTTTTAGTCTTTCTAATGCTCCAGTAACATGGCAGAGAGTTATAGTGTGTTTGCTGTTTACGTCTAATCTTTGCTCCTGCTATAAATGTGAAAAAGAAAGTCTGTGTAATCTGTGAAAATGTTTTCTGTGGATCTTGTGCTAATATTTCAGCAACTGAAGTAATAGTTTTTTCTCTGAAAAACCAACTTTTATTATTTTTATGTGTTGAATGTAAGCCAATAATGTATGAAAAAGTTAATTTGGCAAAGCAAATTGTATTATACAAAAAAATTGATAGATGCTAAAGAAACAATGATAAGTGATAAACAAAAAATTATAGATATTCTGCAAGACAAAAACAAAAATGATAGGAACAAAAACACTATGAAATCAAAAGAGATAAATAAGGAATTTCCCAGCGGTTCTAAAATAAAAGCCGAAATAAACAATACAAAAATTTATGAACTCGAAGAAAGGAAACTAATGCAGAATATTATAGATCTCGCTAACCCAGAAATTATTAACCTGGTTCCAGGTACCTCAACAAAGGTTGCTCCTATAAAGGATGACAACCACACAATTTTAAACCTCAATGCACAAAGAAATAACACTAAAAATCCTTATGATACCAGCAAGAAGTTGTTCTCCCAGGTTTTAGGATCTATAAAACCAGATGAGCCAAGCATGCAGGATGGAGAATGGAAATCAGTTCATTCAAAAAAGACCACGAGCTAAAGAGCCCCGAGTTCAAGATTGCAACAGGTGAAATAAAACAATCCTGTAAAATCATAGGTGCACCTAGGAGAAAGTGGATATATGTTGGACACGTGACAGGATAAGACATAACTGAACAGGATATGAAGGAACACATGAAGGATGTTAAAGGGCATGAAGACATAATTGTGAAAAAAACTTAATAACCAAGGTAATAACTCTGCGTTTAGTGTTAGACTACCAGAAGCTTTGTTGGATCAAATATAATCCAAGTTATTGGCCGAAAGGAGTTTTCCTCAGAGAATTTGAATTAAAAAAAGCTTTTTTAGTGAAGAAACGACAGGAACGCTTAAAAAGAGGTCCGCTGAAGACGGAAAACATTGTGGAGGTATAACCAACTTCAAAGTCCTGTTTCACCAAAATTTATATTTTGATCATTTTAATTTGTGTAATGTGTAAAATTATGTGTAATATGTGTAATATTTTATTTTGAGTACTGTTTAATCTTTTGAAGTAATTGACGTATTTCTCAGACCAAACGTCTTTGTATTGTATTACTCCGTAGAAATAAACGATTTACTTATTTACTTACTTACTTATCGATACGGTGTCCTAAGAAATGTAATTTTTGCCTTCCGCAACATAAATATCTTGATTATGTAGTCGATAAGCATGGACTTCATCCTGATCCTGAGAAAGTGGAAGTTATATTGAATATCCCTGTACCTCGGAATGTGTCTGAAATTCGTGGGTTCATTGGTACTGCCTCTTGTTATAGGCGATTCATTCCGAATTTCACAACTATTTTAGCACCTCTCACAAATGTGACAAAAAATAAAGTGAAGCAGAATTGGTTAGATGAATGTGTAACCTCGTTTAAAAAGATTAAGGAATTGCTTGTGACAGCTTCTATCTTGACATTTCCAGATTTTAGTCGCACATTTATCTTGCAGACAGACAGTAGTGCCTATGGTGTTGGCGCCTTGTTCAGTCAGGAATTTCGAAAAGGCTATTTGATTCTAATCAAGATCACTGACTCGACAAGAGCGAAATTTGAAACAAGCTTGGCGTTAGGATCGGGGAGTTTAGGTGAGGGTAACTTGATATTGTGGATTTTCTATTATCGGACATTTATTAAACAATTGTTGTAACAAGCAAGTCGTTTCCTTCCTTGATGCGAATATGTGTGATTAGTCTGTGGGTTCCTGTCTAATCAAGGTGATTTGCTGGTTTAGATCAACGCAGGAAGCCAGTGGAGCTTAAATAAATAAATATTACCTCTTCATTATCTGAGCTAGCGCGGAGCTTTTTGTTACGCGCCTACACTGCAGTCCACTAATTTGGTGATTCTTCACCTTCTTAAAAGGTGCGTAGCAGACGCACATTCGAAAACATACTCGTCATTTAAGGATATTATTTCTTCTCGTACTGTAGATTTCTGTGAATTTAATCCATACAACACTTCCCCCATGAGCATTAGCTGCAGCTCGACAGTGAAAAGATGCTATATAGTAATTATCTATTTGAAATGTTTGTATACTTTTTAAGTATTGCTAGTGATTGCTACAAAGTTAATGGAGAACTCATCTGTAATTACTCTTATATTATTTATACAGTTTGATATACATTGGACGTTTTTGGTGAAATAAACTTATTAACATTTTGTGTTTTGTATTCATAGCCAGTGAGACAAAATGTGGTGATTGCCATGAGTGCTTTGTTTTATTTGCTTCAAGTTGGAGAATTCTCTTGAAGCATGCAGGTTTGGATTAGTTACGGCGTGGTCAGTTTTTAGCATTTTTCCAAACTGTTTGTTAGTTTCCTCAAAATTAATACATTTTAAATTATTCTCTGAACACTCACTTGTTTTATGGGATCCTGCACACTTAAAACATGCTACATTATTTTGACAGTTACCTGCCTTATGTCTATACCTTGCACATCGGAATCATCTCATGACAGCATAGTATTCATGTACTAATGTTTACTTGGTAATATTTTATTTGCAGTGATGGTCACTTCACTTGATCACATTTGATCTGGTTAGAAGTGACCTGCACAAGTCGCAAATAAAACATGCAGCAGCCTCGGATGTCAGGCGCCCATGCGTATTTGGGAGGCACATGTTTATTTTATATGTTTATGTTTTATCGGTTTTACGTAGGTTCTGAAAAAAACAGTTGATCCAGAGACCTTCCTTTCTTTTAGACCTTGATTATTTTTATTTTATGAAATATAATATTAGTAATTACAAAAACGATATTTTTTTTATGAAAAATATGCAAATTTATTGTTGCGACATGCAAAACCTGATTATACGGTCAAGTGTTTGCCGTTTTTCTTACCCCACTACATTACTGATCTAAAGATCATATGTGATTCTTTCATCAGGGGTGGAGCAGCATCGGCAAGGGGGGAACTGATTTGGTCACATAATTTCAGATCAGTTGTAAATAAAACATGTAAATAGCTGACCTAATTGATCTAAATCAGAAGTGACCTGATCCACAGTGCAAATAAAATACTACTATTATGTTTATCTTTTTTGTTTATACTTAGATTGTACACTTAAAATGGATTTATTAGTAATTTTCAGATCATTTTCTTCTTTCAAACTGTCAGTAAAAATGTTTTCATCCACATTAATAAAATCTTCCACTCCACGAATTATAACTTTAGGGTTTCTTTGAACACCATCTGCTATACTATATCTACTTCCTAATTCATTTTTAACTTCTTTTATTTTCTCTTTCGTGTTTGTGTTATTGCAACTTATGATAACTGTACCTTTTCTTCCTTCTTTGATGTTTTCTACTGCAATTGCTAATCTTTGTGGATCAATTTATCATTTAACTCATTTTTAGTTTTATTACTCTTGTTTTTCCTTAGGATGACAAAATCACTCGTTAAATTAGTGAAAAGTGAAAAAATATTCGACTAAATCGTGGCATTACATTTGAAAATAATAGCTATTATCCTTGTTTATAAAATAAGGCTATTGAAACAGTAATTCCATCAAAAGTAAAGTCGCTGAACTGGCGCCATCTTTTTACAGTAAAAAATTTTAAGTACAATTTAATTCTAAAACTGTAATCAACTGTGTGTATATCATCCACGTGAAATCTTGTAATTTGCAAGGGTTTAATCAAATATGATAAATTTAAATACTAAATAATAGTGGGCATTGAATTTTGTTGTACAGCTTTAGAGAACCTTTCCACACCTAATATGTTTTAAGCAATATTCTTATTTTGTGAAATGATATTTTAAAGGTAAACCATTGCTGAAGTAAGCCGTAATCTCTCGTTAATTACCAAACATTTTGTAACCAATTTAAGTTAGTAGGAGACCCAGCAGTAGACCTTACAACTTGACATCGGCCATGAATTTGACTGACTCCTTTGAATTTATTATGAATTTTAAAAGAAATTACTAGTAGCGCCACCTAGTTTGCATGTGTAAGAAGTGCCCCTCTTAAGGATGTATTTTTTATATTTTATTAAAAATCATAAATATTTTAAAATTAATCTCTCATAGCAAATAGTATATCAGATTATTTGTAATGTTAAATATATATTGGGTTTTTGAACTTTTATTTAGTGAGCTACTCTGCATAAAAAAAATGACTGCCATCTAACTTTAAGTTGACTGCTCTTAACTATGGTTTAATTAGCGAGAATCTGTAAATTTATTATTTATTTATTTATTAATTCCCCCAATTATATTATTTAACATATTTTTGATGTTTTAGTCGAGCAAGAAATGCTCTGCTAAATGGCGATACAAAACATTATGACTGGGATTCTGGATATACCTGTCACCAGTTGGGATCTGGAGCCATCTTAATTCAATTAGGTATGTTTTTTCTTGTTTTGATCAATAATTTTTTTTATAACTAAATAACCATTCATGAAAGCCATTTGTAACATTTTATAACTAAAAAAAAAAAAAAAACATTTTCTTATTTATGTCGTAGTACATTATTTTCCTGAAGATTTTATCTTTGTTATACCATGTATGTTATGTATAGTGATGTCATCAACAAGTAAAGTGAAATTTCCTATAATGTTATTTGGAGTTTGATCATTAATATAGTGTCCCCGGATTGATGTCTGAAGAGGAAAGTCTCTTCTATTTTGGATTTTAAGAGAGAAAGTCACCCTTTATAAATATGTCTGCCTTCTTGAAAATTAAGATTACCATTAGCAAAAATCTAATTTTATATACAGGTCGATAAAATCTGAAAATGGTCCAAGCTTGAAGTACTTTTTATTTTGAATTTATCAGCAAAGTACTAAATAAAACGTTTGTTTGTAAAAATATTTTTCGAACAAAGTAGTGGGGTAAATATCATTATCGCATTTGACTATCCCCCATTATCTGTGCAACGGTAAAAAAATCATGAAATCGATCTGCTAAAAAAGTTACGTGCCCACAAAGAGCTGGATGCAAGTCACAAACTTTTATTTACTTTCAGAACCTTGTATCTCTAAAACCGAAAGGGTTAATGGTGTGCAGTTTATGCCATTTGATTTAGTTCGTATCGTTTAAGGGAGTTTTTTTCAGAATTTTATTGGCATTTTGATTTTTTTTCAATAAAAAAAAACAATTTTGTGAGTTTTTTGTTTTTTTTTTCTTCAAAAAAATCTGAAAAAAATCAAGGAGATGCGGAAAATAACGAAGAATTCAATGGCGCAAACAGGACATCTAATGGCTATTTTAGTTTTTGAGATATGGAGTAGTAAAGTTAAAAATGAACAATTTTCTTGAAATGTCAAATTTGCCACTTTGTACAGAATATGATGAATTTGAATCTCCCTCCATTTCTGACCATGGAAAGGTGGTGGAAAAATGCGCATCATGGAAAGCAGCCATCTTTGCAGTTTCTCATATCAATGCCTGTCAAACCAGTATGTCGAACTGGTGTGCAAGATTGTGTCTTCATATGCGTATGGTTTTTAAGTGTAAATCTGTTGTTAGGTGTAGAGAATATTTAGATTACATTTTAAATTTGCTCGACATGGTTCTATTCCATCAAGGAACATCATCTTAACATGGGTTAAAAAGTTTAAAGATACTAGTAGCGTTATCGATTCGTTGGCACTAGGGGTACAGTATGTATCCCAGAAACTAAAATAGTCGCTCACATGTGTAAAGTATGCCTAGTGTCAATGAAATGATCATTAACACGTTGACTGCTACCGTAGTCTATAAAACCGAGAATTTACTTCCATGGCGCCAACTCGGTCAATAAGACCATATTTGTCCAGTGCTACCACTTCGGTCTATAAGATCGAGTCACGTATTTGGGATTTTAACAGCAACTATGTGGCCTGGCATATTTTCTATTCTATCTATTTGAACAGACCGAGGTGGCACACTAAGTGGTCTACAACACCAGTTTTTGGAAAAAAAATTAAATTCAAAAATTCTGTTTTGAAAACGTGTAATACTGAACATTTTAATGAGTGCACATACACTGAGTTATTTCATGTGTTTCTTATACTAATAAACATAAGAAAACTAATCATAAAGCATAATAATAAAATAATTGCAGTTATTCACTTGTGCACATAAGTCCTAGTATCGCGTGTTGGGGCCACCTCAGTTTACAGAACCGAGAGATTTTTTGGTGTTTTTTTTTACAGCTAAAATTTTTTTTTTTTTTTCAAAATAGTGTGTATACATGGTATACACATTGAGTGGCATTCATATCCTGGGGGTGACCTTTTGTTACCTGTTGATATTGGATGGTGCCTGGAGTAACAAATGTATCCTAACCCGTATGGCAGTCAGTGTGATAACATGGCTCATTTGCTCACTGAGTATAATACTATGTATTATTATGCATGACGTATTAAAAATAATTAAAACAAAAGAAAAAATACATTTGCCCGGAATCGATCCAAAGATCTAGAGCTCCGGAGTCTAGTGCCTTGGTCACTGGGCTACCTGTGGCTACCTTATTTGGACAAATATTTATATTATTACAAGCTCACAAAGTTTCGTTCGAATCGGAGACTTGACTTAAATGTGGTTCGGGCTCCATAGTAAACTATGTCTCTTTACCTACACAAAATCCTAGGATATTCAGGAGGTTCCTTCGGTGACTTGAGAGGTAGTTAAGAAAACATTTAAAGCCGACAAATGTCTATTGCTTATTTTTATTTTAAAAATTCAAAGCACTGAAGTCAGTACCAATAGATTTCATCACAATGATGTAGTATGATTAAACTTAATAAAAACTCTGCAAAATGATGTCCATTAAAAAAACTAAGATTGGTGTAACTTCTTGGTGAAACCAAAGTGATGGAAAAATTACACTGACATAGAGCATAGTCTCTTATTTAAGTGTAAACATTTTTCTATTAATCGCACTCCTACTAACAGTAGGCTATATTGTAAGATGATCGTGGCCCACCCTGTATCTAAAGGTATTGTATTTCTATGATATATCCCATGTCAAAATAATATCATTGAATAATAAAGATTTATTAATATATTGATGAATTAATTATAATTAATAAATAATACTCTGTAGGAGTTAATCCCACTTGATTACATTTTATGAATATTATTTTACTTAACTTATTTTTTTAGGTCAACCTTATATTATTTCAAGTTTAAGATTATTACTTTGGGACTGTGATGATAGAAGTTATAGTTATTATATAGAATCATCCACAAATGTTTGGGAGTGGGAAATGGTTGTTGACAACACAAGGGAAAATTGTAAATCTTGGCAAGTCATAAGATTCCCACCTAGACCTGTTGTATTTATCCGAATTGTTGGCACACATAATACAGCAAATGAGGTATGTATTTTAAATTTATATTGGCAGTTTGAAAATTGCCTTCTTAGACATTTATTAACCAAATAAGGTTTTCAGCAGAGATGGCAAGTGGGTATGCACCGGTGAAAAAAAACGGGTGCAAATACCATTTGCACCAGGTGCGGTGCATTTGTTTGCACCTGCGTACTGGGGTCATTTGTCATTAAGAAAATGCGACAAAAATTAATTTTATAATTCTTTGAACTCAATTTGAAAATGTAATTTATTTTGATAGATCTGTTAATTTTATAGTATTAAATATGAAAAACAATAATAATAATAATAGAAATAATAAAGGAAGGTCTTAATGTTGATGACATACGCAATGGACATGGACGCTTTAAGTAGACGAGGGAACTAAGGAATGACTTGCTGACCTGTAGGGGATACATGGCGCGGTTACATGATGCCTGGTGTATCATGCACCCTGAACACCGCACCTTCTCCTAGCAACATCTGAAAGATCAAGTATCCTTTTTGCTCAGGACAGGTTACATAAGGGCAACCCGTCAGCTGGAAGAAATGCCAACCGCAGATTCACTGTGGCAATTAGCAGCTGATGGGGAACGTCCTATAGAGTTCACTGATGTAGCTTAAGGACGAGGGTTAGCCTTAACACCAGGGCTAACCTAAAGCCACAAGACCTGGCTAAAGTGGACGCGGTCATCGATGATGACCTTCCAGAATATGCAGACATCTGGCAAGTCAACTGTGCCGTGTATAACGCCATGAAGCAACTCGTCCCCCTTGAGAGGTCAACTAACACTTTAAATGGGGTCGAGAAGGCCAAGCGGCGTGTACAAAAATCGAAGGCAAAATACAGTCGGTCAAACCACACATCTCTCGGATCCAGAGTGTGGTTTAATATACGACAGGTGGTAGAGTTTTACTTCCAGAATCTGGCGCATCCGGATTAAGACGTCAACACCACATTCTAAATCTGATAGTGATACTTACCATCAAGCAGCACTGTCTAGATAGAATCCGAGCGCTCATGGCTATAAAGAAAACGTTGAAGAGGTGGGTGAGGAGTATGGAGCAAAACAATTTATTCCGTATGAACCCTTCCTGCCCCCTTCAAGAGCCACAGCGTGTTGTTGATAATCCGCCGATTGTAGATGTCGAAACCTTCTGGAAGGGAATCTACGAAACAACGCTTCCATTCAATAACTACACTCCAGCAATTGCACACTTCGAGGCTCTGTGCCACAGACATCTTGAAGAACCAGAAGATGTGTGCCCGGCAATCAGTATGGAGGAAATCCAACAAGCACTTGTTGGCACCAAGAATTTTGCTGTCCCGGGCCCAGACTGCATTAACAACTGGTGGTGGAAGAAATTTTCTTTCATTCACCGCCGCCTGGCATGGTTGAACGAGAGGCAGAGGATCACGGACTGGTTCGGCGAGGGACGTACTGTGCTTATTCTCAAAAGGGGGATCTTTCCGACTCGAAGAATTATAGGTCTATCACTTGCCTCAACTCCTGCTACAAGATGTTTACACGTATTTTGTATGCTAAGACACTGAGGTCTGTTGATCCGGTCTTCCAGCAAATACACGAACAGTGTGGTGCCAAGAAGGGCATGGCAGGTTGCAAGGACAGCCTGCTGATAGACCACTGTATTACATAGAATTCTGTGCAATATAAGTGGAATCTATCGATGGCCTGGATTGATTACCGCAAGGCATTTGATATAACATGTACTTGCTCGAATGTCTTACGGTACCAGCATCACTAGTGAGATGCATAGAGAAGCTGCTGCCACTTTGGAAGACTCGCTTCACCATAACATCAGGTGCACAGCGGATCACGACAGAGCAGGTGGCATTTAGAAGAGGAGTTTTCCAGGGTGACTCCCTGAGTCCTCTCCTCTTCTGCATCTCACCGCTGCTGTTGTCTGTTGGCTCCGCCAAACCCGCGTTTTCAATGTGGACCATCCAACGACCGGAGGCATAAGGTCACCCATCTATTTTATATGGATGACCTTAAACTTTATGCCTCCGGAGAGCGCGAACTACAAAACGCTCTTAGGGTGGTCATAGAATACATGCAGGTAATTGGTATGGAATTCAGGTTGGTGCAGTCGTCCACCTCAAGAGAGGATGATGCGGGGAATTCTCTGAAGATGTGCAGCTTGCAGACGGAAGCATCCTAAAACATCTGGATGCCGGAGAGACCTATACATATCTAGGTGTGCAACAAAGGCATATCCAGGATGTAAAACAAATAAAGGATTCTCTCTGTGGCACGTACAGACACCGTCTCCGAAAAAATTTGGCCTTCCGAACTTTCGGGGAAGAACAAGGTGTCTGCGATTAACATGCTTGCCGTTCCGGTTCTACTCTATTCCTCTGGAGTAGTGAAGTGGACAGTAGACGAGCTGCGCCAATTACACAGAGATACCCGCAAGATGATGAATATTCACAGAAATATTCATCCTAAGTTGTCCGTTCGCCGTGTGTACCTCCCACGTCAACGGGGTGGAGGGGGCGAGGAATCTTAAGCCTGGAGTGTACGCATGGCAGAGTAGTACTGAGTATGGCATGTAACATCCTCAGGAGCTCAGATCCCCTCTTGGGGTTTGTAAAACATCAAGAAACTGTAGGGGTAAAACATAGTGGAGTATCGCATCAAGCTTCGATTCAAGTTTCTACTCTAGTAATGACACTGTTCTTCCAACAAACACAAGCAAATGTACTCGTTTATAGTGAAGCCTCGACTCAGAAGCCATGCCTAGACTCTAGCATCGACTAAAGGAAAGAATCAGATATGTTGTTTTTTTAAGACTCAATGCCAATGTTGATGCCTGAAATGGGAAACTCTGATTGGTGCTCTCAAGGGCAGGCCACTAGACTCATTGGTAGTGTCTTCCAGTGTATCTATTTGCAAGTAATATGGACCAAGAGAAGTTGATAAATGAAGTATTTATTCGTTCAGCGGTGTGGGATAAAAGTCATAGAAGACACCACAATAGATATGCACTGGATAACACATGGGCTGAAATAGCTAGCTAAAAGTTTTACCGCCGCACTTGCAAACAAATCACAATTACTATTAGACAACATTTTTAACAAAACTACCATCAATTACGTGCAGCGGCGACTGATAGAGAAATTCCTCAACAAATTAACTTACTATGTGTGCGTGATGCAATACTTGCCACTTGAATCGAGGCTTTAATCTAGGCTTGAGGCGATGCTCCACTATGTTTTTACCCTAGGAGTGGGAGCAGGATTGTCCAAGGCAGCAAAAAGAGCAGCAGATGAACTCGGTCTCGCATTCGACACCAGGCGAGGTGGCCGGCGAGGTGCTGAGGTAGAGTCAGTCACTGAACTTCAGCCAAATTGCCTGAAAGCCCGAATTAGAGCTGCCAAACAGGAAAATCTGTTTCGCAGCACGTCTATAATCCCCAACATGGTGTCTTCTATAAGAAGAAAGAAACACTGGGTTTACTGCCTTACGTCCCTGGAGATATTGAGCCTATTGTCAAAAACGAGAAATGCCGGATTTACTGGAACTACTCGTTCCCGACTGTCAGGCTAATCCAAGTCAACAAGCCTGACATAGTCCTCCTCGACCATCAACTCAAGGTGATGTATGTCATCGAATTCTCGGCACCTGCGGAGAAAAACATCACCTTGAAAGAGAAAGAGAAACGGACCAAATATCGCAATCTCCGGTACGAGCTCCAAGTGCTACCCAGGCTATTCGGTCAAAATTGTGGTCCTAATAATCGATGTACTCGGAGGGATAAAGCCTATGCTGCTTTCGGAACTGAAGACCATACTGGCCTGCCAATAATTACCCGAGTGCCTGGCAGGCCAAATACTGAAGGCGGTCATTCTGGGTTCTCTCCGTCTGCTTAGGGCACACGATTCTGGTATCTACAGTCACTAACCCTGCAGGATGTGGGGAGTGGCTGTAGTTAATGCGCTTGCACGACTTCAGTGAGGCGTCGGAGGTCGGGGGAGGTCTGTCCGGCATCGGATATTCCAAAAATATGTATATATATATTGTGGTATTTTAATCCTATATTTTATTTTACCTTTAATAAATTCAATTTCACAATTTAAGTATGCTGAGCGCCAACCAAATTAATACATTAACTTGGATTTTTAGATTGAAATACTTTGAACATGAAACACTTATCTCAAAGAGCAAGTTCTAGGGCATTATTATTAAATTGAGGCCAAGATTAATACCAAATGATCATATAATGTTTTCCAACTTTTACAAATATCAATCTGTCTCCTTAAGTTTAATAACGTTCTGACATTGATTTTAAATAGAGTTTATCACATACCAAGTTCCTTATAACACTTATGCACAAATCACATCAACTCCGTCTCCTTCGTTCTCCCTTGAAATTTTCCTCTTCTCGTATTCTCCAAACTTTGATTATTTTCTTAAATTTAAATTCTCCCCATCTGACATTGATTTTGACATTTCACTTTCCAATATTAATTTCTTCATAAACCAAAGATTTTCTAAAGGTTTTCTAAAACAATAATTAAAGAGCCGGAAACTAACCTTTTATTACTGAACACTAAATATTTTGATTTCCTTATCAATTTTACATTCAATAATTATTATTTTCAAACTTCTTCCAATTTTATTAAATATCTTCTGTTTGATTATTTACTCTGCTTTAGCTTCTTATACTGCACTTTATTTATCAACGCTTTATTTCTTTCTTTTACTTGTATTTCTTTTCGTTCTTCTCTCGTCCTTTTTTTTCTCTCTCTCCACCTCATAAAAAAAAACAATCTTCCACTCCAATTTTTGTTCTCTCAACCAATTTTTTTGTTTTTCCTAGTTACCCTGGATGACTAAATCAATTGTGAAATTTATATTTCATAGTTTCTAAACTGACTTCAAATAACTTATGATGATTGTATGCTTCCTCAAATTTATCACTTTCACTTTTATTTTAATTACAATGTTTTGTTAATTATCTGTACGGTATGTACTTCTATATTATAACAACATAACTTAAATTCTAATAACTATGTTCATTTAATATTTTATTATTTCTTGCCTCATGATTCTCAACACATTTTGTTGTTTCTTTACTATATAATATTTTATGGTTATATCAAACAACAATTTTCAAATTTGACCACAGTATTATTACTAAATTACATTTCATGATATTACTGCTCAAAACAATTGCCAATTTAGCTAATTTCTTATTTGTCCCTTTTAAACAACTTATTTTTAATGAACCATGGATATTGTGACTATATATATATATATATATATATATATATATATATATATATATATATATATATATATATATATATATATATATATATATATATATATATATATATATATATATATATATATATATATATATATATATATATATATATATATATATATATATATATATATATATATATATATATATATATATATATATATATATATTGTGGCGACTGGTACCACCAGCTCCTCCTTCTGAGTGTCAGAGCCACACAGAAGGGTGACTAGCAATAAAATAATAATAACAATATCTCCAATCCACATGTATTTTTTCGCAGACCTTATTTATTCTCGCAGAAAACATTACAAGATCGACATTTTCTTTATCTTACATGCCTAGAACCTCCATTATTCTATGCAAGACTTGTGTAGGTCAGTTTGTTCCAGATGTGGACCTCGAGATTTTAAACACAGATTCACGTGAAAACACGATCTGATATGCAGCATCTGAAAGGAAAACATCAAATTGTATGTAGCACTTGCTCTAGTGATTTGTACGCCCTGCTACGTAGAGTTAATTTCCCGAAAAACTTGCCAAAACTAGACTAAGTAATTAGCAGTGTTGGAAACTATATGAAACTATTTATACCATAAGCTAAGGTTTATAGCAGGAACGTATGAAAATATACAGAAATTCCAATTGAAAATTATGAATCGAGAAAAGACATTTTAAAATACATGGGGTATCATAACAGTTGTTAAATTCTCAAAAACAATTTAAATTAATTCAAATTATTACCAATTGCTCATATCTTGCTGTTAAATATCCATATTACACAAACTTGTCACAAACAACTGAATTCTGAGAAATAATTTATTACACTAACCCCCTTTCCGCTGAGCTAAACTGAGAAGATGCGCACACTTCCGACGATAATTTTGCAATGAATGAAGTACCATGTACATTCTCATGAAATACAGTTCATTTATTACCTTTTTTGCTAGATAAATAATCGAAGTAGTGAAGTTGTTTTTTTATTTTTGTCACATGGAAGCGACCACTTGCATGGGTACAATCATAATTTTTAAATATAAAGATTTTTCTCAACGGTTGTCTCATAAAATATCGCTACGCACTGATGAAAGGTCCATATTTGCGTTTTCTAGTGTGTTCATTGATATTTGTTTAATTATTTATGAGTGGACATTTTAAAATGATAGTTAAGCATACCTGTTTAATTGAAATTTATAAATTTGTAAAAAACATTTCGAGGTGTAATCTTAATCCAGTTTAATAAATATTTGTTAAATTGTTTAAATTGATGTTGATTTCTAATGCTTTCCGGTACCAGACAATATATGTGCGGAGCAAGAGAGCAAAATGATCTTTGTCCTAGTGACATATTAGTTTTTAATGTTCGAATTTTCTTACCTTTTTTATACCTAGTGTCATGTCTGTGTTGTATGATAGTAAGTTTATGGCATTTCTTATGCTGTATGAAAAGTATTTTTAGGCAGTAAATTTGATTTAAATCGAGCAAGTCACTCTTTGAATAGCAAGTCACTGGGGTGTGTTATTTTTTTTGTACATAATAATAACTTTTGCACAACTTCCAGCTTCTTTATATGGTTTTTGTATGCCGCCCCCAACCTGCTATACCATACTGAATATGAGAGTAGACTAAGGAATTGTAAACTGTTTTTAATTGGGATATATCTAAAATCATTTTTAGCTGTTTAAATTTGAAAAAAATTGATCTACGTTTGCTCACAAAAGTTTTTATATGTGCATCCCATTTTAAGAATGTCGATTTTAACTCCAAGATATCTTATTTGATCCGTTTCCTCGATTATTATATCCAATATTTTGTCGTATTATTAGAGTATTGAAATGAAGTACTCTAATTGTGTTGCAGCTAAATAACACATATTTTGACTTTTTAAAATTTATTGTTACTCATTTCATCAAACCACGACTTAATTTTTGCTATGTCATTTTGAGCAATAAGTTTTATCTCCTTCCAGGAATCCTCTATATATTGAACTGTATCATCTGCAAATGATGATACATTACCCATATCTCCATATTCAATGGTCCATTTAGATATATAGAAAATAGAATTTGCCCTAAAACTGTACCTTGTGGTACTCCAAAATCTACTAAGCCTTGTTTACCATGTGCTCTTTCAATGTGAATGTATTGGATTCGATTTCCTAAGTGTTTTCATTAAATTTAAGGCTGTTCCTCGAAAGCCAAGGCCCCTCAAGTACTCAATCAGTATTTCATGGCTGACCTTATCAAAGGCCTTTGTAAAGTCAAGGAACACACACAATACTACTTTATTTATTTATTTTTTTAAATAAACAGAAAATTTGCTTTTAAGTGTTTCAAAATTGTATTTTCACTCTACACATGTTTCGGCTTTTTAGGCCCTTTTCAAGAGTACAGATGAGAGGTACTCTTGAAAAGGGCCTAAAAAAGCCGAAACACGTGTAGAGTGAAAATACAATTTTGAAACATTTAAAAGCAAATTTTCTTTGTTTATTTAAAATATTTAATAATGTTTCACAAGGAGCCAACCGCAGAATCAGTACAATGTATACTTTATTTTTGTTTAGATTTGTATATATATATATATATATATATATATATATATATATATATATATATATATATATATATATATATATATATATATATATATATATATATATATATATATATATATATATATATATATATATATATATATATATAATTATTGACTAAGTGAATAATAGTCTTCGGTCGGTATCCCCTGTCTAAACCCGAATTGATTATTGGATAGTAATTTATACTTTTCTAGAAATAACTTGATCCGTTTTTTTTTTAATTTTTTCTATTATTTTTGTTATATTTGAAACAAGGGATATCGACCTCTATAGTTTGATATTTGTATGTAATCTCCCTTTTTATAAAGTGGCTTGATAAGACCTGATTTAAGAGTGCTAGGAAAGGTCAAGTGTACTATTTGATTTTTTATGAATGTTGAAATAAGTTTCAATGTTTTTGCTGTTATCAGGTCTATGCCAGTGGCTTTATTTATTTTAAGATATTTTATAGTGTTGTCTATTTCAGTGTCATCTGGTAGGTGAAGAAAATAGAATTCTCAATTCGTTTTTTTTTTTATAACAGATGATGTTGATTTCCTTATATTGCTTGTAAGTTTACTGCCTAAGCTAGTAAAATAATCTATAAAGTGATCAGCCATTTTTTGCTTATTAGTAGTGATGTTTCCGTGACTGACCGGATCATCATGACCGGTCACGATGAGTCACGAAACGGGTCATTTTTTACAATGAAAAATAGGAATGCCATTGGATGTATCATAATTTTCTCATTAAAATGACGTGTAATACTTGTATGATTGAGGCTTATGTTGAAGCAAATTATGCAAATTAGGATTTTTTTGGCATTTTATGTTTTTACCCCATCGTCTAAATGGAGCTCACCTAAATATTTTTCATCACAGATGTTCTCGTTGCGCTCTGGTTTTGTTACAAATTTATCCAACGTAGCTCTTTTTAGAGTTGTACTCTCTTTGGGAATGAATAATTACTTCACATTTTTGGAACATTTTTGACAATTTTTTTTCTATGCGTTTTGTCAGGCAAGTAGCATGCAGTGTAGGTTGGTGATATTTAGGTTATATCATACCTCAGTATTGGAAGCATGGGACCCAAACGCTACTTTAAGGCATAACTTTTATAAATGAAAAAGTTTTGCAGAAAAAAATCACTATTGAAATTTGCAAAAAAGTTGAAAAAGTTATGTACCTCACTATGCTATTTTTTAAACAATTTGTAAAATATTTGCATCCATTTTTTTTTCCAGAAACGGGAGGAAAATATATATATAGACTTCATATTTCATTAAAAAAATATAATTTTTTTATGCCTTAAAGTGTCACGGGTTCCATGCTGCAGTACTAAGATATAACATAACCTAAATTTCACCAGCCACCACTGGTAGCATGGCTCTGATACCTCATTCCAAAGAACCTGGCATTGTGTATATTTTTTAAAACCAATTTTTTTTAATCCCAAATTAGGTTTTTTTTGCCAACTTTTGGTATTTTTTTAACAAAAAAGAAAATGGAAAAGTCTACTGGTCTCTCATATTACTGAGAATTTATTTTAGTTTCTTTGTCCAAAAACGGGTGATTGGCATCAGTTGTCAAGTGTCATGATTAAAATTTCCCAAGGGAAATGGCAGTACATTTAAAATTTTGAACAACTTGGACACGTTGACCTTGTCCGTGACCACT
The DNA here is from genome assembly GCA_029963845.1 of Rhamnusium bicolor. Lineage (NCBI taxonomy): Eukaryota > Metazoa > Arthropoda > Insecta > Coleoptera > Cerambycidae > Rhamnusium > Rhamnusium bicolor. The sequence goes on along the minus strand of JANEYF010004980.1, from coordinate 48,650 downwards.
TTAGCTATGTTGTTATTTGACCAGTCAATTTAATCGTGACCTGACCGGTAAATGACCAGTCACTGATTAGTCATGATGACCGTAACTCAGTGACTACCAACACTACTTATTAGTTATAATTTTTTTTTTTTCAATTTGGATTTGTTTAATTTTATTGCCCTGTTTATTTTTACCTGTATACTTATTTACAGTATTTCAGAGAGTTTTACTATCATTTTTATTTTTTAAGTTCATATTTAAAGAAATTCGTTTTTGTTATGGCAATTAACTTGTGCAGATAGTTTTTGTATTTTTTGTATTCACTTTTTCCTTGTTTTCTAGGTGGAGCATACAACTTTTATAAAGTTCTTGTTTTTTCTGAACCGATCCTATAAATCCTTGTGTAATCCATCCAGGGCAGTCTTTTTTTTATAATAATTTCTTTAATTGCCATATTGCAAGCACTTTTTATTTTGTTTGCAAGAATATGTCATTTTGTCTAAATTTCCATTTTTATAAAAAATCGTCCCATCTTTTATGGTATTTTTTAGCTTTTCTTCATCCAGTTTTTGTAGTTTTGTTATTTCATGTTCATTTCACGGTTTTTTCTTTTTACTTGCATAATGTTATGGGAAAATGGTCAATAACATCACAAATGAAATATACTTAAAATTTTCAGGTCCATGTGGTCATTACAAGTTTGTGAGTCCCTTTGAATTCTAGTGTACGAATTTATTAGAGATTTATATCCTGATTCACTCAATAAATTTAAATAATCTTGTGCAGTCTCTATTTGAACATATCTATATTCGTATCTCTTACTAAAAATTTTACAGTTACGTTATGGTGTTTAATAGTTTGTAAAAAGGATCTTAAAATTATTATTGAATTCGTGGGGACCTGTAGTATGAGTCCTGTAAAGAACACAAGAATTTTTTGTCTGTTTAATTGAACATTGACATTTATTATTTTTATGTTACCTATATTATTTATTTCAAAATCGTAACAATTCTTGTAAATGTCCACATACACCATGACGAATTGAAATAAAATATCCAAATTTAAAAGTCACATATGAGAAGTAAATGGGCTTATTTTGATAAACATATATTATCAATATCACTTACGGTTTCACCGGAAGTGTCATCAATTTTGAATTTTGAAATGGAACACCCTGTAATTTGAACATATTCTGATTATGCATGAAAATTTCTATATTGTATTAAGTAAAAATTTTTGACATTACCCTCAAAATGATGGACATAAATTTTTTATGAAATTCAAAATTAATAATTAAAACTTTGTATAATGAAAATTTTCCAAGTAGGCATTGGATATCATAATATGGTTCTTTTTTGATATTTTGGTGCAATATGAAGCGAATATTTTTCATTATAATGAAATTGTTTGAAAAAATTCAAAATAATTTTTTTCCTGACTTTTGGGCGACAGTTACTAATTCTTTTCAAATAGTAACCCCTATTTTTCCGTTCCTATAGTAATCGTCATAATTTAAACTTTAAATTGGTTTAAGTATAACGGATTTCATTATAAACAAATTGTGGCAAATTTAAAACTTTTGATCTCATTTGAAAGATATTAATCTAAATCATTAAAATAATTTGCAAATGACCTAAGTTGCCTTTGGAAATAAATAAGAATCAAATATTATTTGATCTGTCAGTTTTTAAATAACTAATCGATTGTTGCTCCGTTACGTTTACTGTTTCAATATCCATTAAAAATGTACACATAAAATGAAAAAGTCGATATGTTGTTAATTTACGGTGAATTCCGGAAAAATTCCAGATCCGTTGTAATAAACTATGGACAACGTTTTCCAAACAGAAGACACCTGCTGCAAAATTATTTATTAAGACTAGAAGCTCAATTTAGAAAAATTGACTCGGTAAATGATGAAAACGGAGGGGTAATTATAAACGAGGAGACTGAAGTAAAATTGTTAAAATTGATAGGGAAAATTGGTGATAAGTTAAAGATCTGCAAGAAGGATTTTAAAGAAACACAGTTACAAAATCTTTACATATCAAATAAAACAACATTAATATGGAAACGATTTTGAAAGAATAGTGATATTTTGTGACTGGGCTATAACTAACATTAGAAGCAATTATTATTTACCAGGCAAATACTATTTTCTGATGAATCAATATTTACAAATCTGGGATTATTCAACCGGCAAAATACTAGATACTGGGCACAACAAAATCAACACCTCTTTATAGAAGAAACCAGCAAGACAGATTTGGTTTTATTGTTTGGTTGGGTGTGTTTGGTAATGTGTTGCTGCCGCTAATAATTTTTCATGGTCAGTTGACATTCAAGAGAGATCTGGAATTTTTTACTAATATTAACAATGATTTATAAATCAATTGCCAAGAGAGGCCAGAGATAGACTGTTTTTTCAACAGGGTGTGGGGCCCCATCTGATAATAATAATAATAATAATAATAAAAAACTTTATTTAAACTGGCGGGGTGTCAGCAGTTGCTGGTATCAATCCCAATCTGATAATGCTCGAATAATGACCAACTATAAATAGTTGCATCTAAAACGCGAATTTCGAGAATCAATGAATTGGTATAAATGGACGAGTCAGATGGCCTCCTAGGTCCTAGGTCACCTGACTTAACACGAATGGACTTCCATATTTGGGGTTTTCTGAAAGATAGAGTGTACATTGAACAGTCAAGCACTCGGGAAGAACTATAAATACTAGTCACAAAAACTATAAATGAAATAACTCCACAAAGTTGGATATATATTAGAGAATTCATTGGAAGAATTAATTTATGCAGAAATGAGGAGGGGCGTAATTTTGAACTAAATGTTCAAAATACAAATTCAAGGTATTTTTTTTATAATGCGACCATGTTTACCACACTGACAAGATAAAAAAACGGGATACATTACATTTTTTATAACTTTCCGGGGGAACCATCTCTTTCTTTGCATGAGTTGACAGTTATTCTTTAGGCCCAAAATACCCATTTATCACCTTTTTAAAATCGTTCTCATAAGTATAAATGTTGATTTAGTTGATATTTAAAGGTTTTTGTGATTATGGTTTTTTTTTGATTTGGTTTTATGAATAAATTCTCATTAATTTCCAAAGGCAACTTAGTTTATTTGCAAATTATTTTAAAGCTTTAGTTTAATATGTTTCATGAGATAAAATGTTTTAAATCTGCCACGATTCGTTTATAGTGAAATCTGTTTTACTTACACCAATTTAAAGCTTAAATTATGACGATTCCTATAGGTACGGAAAAAATAGAGGTTACTATTTGAAAAAAAATAATAATTGTTGCCCAAAAGTCAGGAAAAAATTATTTTGAATTTTTTCAAATAATTTCATAATGAAAAATATTCGGCTTCATATTGCACCCAATTATCAAAAATGAACCATATTATGATATCCAATGGCTAGTTGGAAAATGTTCATAATACAAAGAGTTTCAATTATTAATTTTGAATTTCATAAAAAATTGAAATAAGTCCGGCATATTTGAGGGTAATGTCAAAAATTTTGATTTATCATATAGAAAATTTCATACATAATCAGAACATGTTAAAATATACCATTTAAAAATTCAAAATTTATTGGTATTAATAATATATGTTCGTCAAAATAAGCGTATTTACTTCTC
>JANEYF010004980.1:0-40000 GCA_029963845.1 Rhamnusium bicolor | reverse complement strand
GTCTGTTCTAGTAAGATCTTTTCATCATCTGAAGAAAAAGAGTCATTTATACCTTTGCAGCAGATTATTTTATTTCCTTCCACTATTTTATATTTGTTCTTGTTATGAAAAATACAGCTTTTGTGAAAAACATTTACACATACATAGTAAATGCATGCTTTAGTACGACAACATTTTAAGTAGGTGGGGTTTATTATACTTGAGAATTTATCAGTATGTCTATATCTTTGTAATGTTTGTAATATAAAAATTATATATGAAATAATCTATTTGAAAAAATGTATATATGATATGTAAAAAATTCTTCACCAGCACTAGATAAAGGATGTATTTTATTTAAATTTGTTTCTACACATGTAAGTTATACAGACTCATAAGTGAATATACATAGATCCAGTTTATCGACTTTCTTGTAACAAAACAATTTTAAAGTCACCTGCAACACATATAAATTAAATTTAAATATCTCTTCAGAGTACAGAAATTAGCTTAAAATCAATTATGTTGTATTATTTAGAAATTTTTGGATAAGAAAATGTCAATGTCAATTAAAATCGATCAATTTGAGTTTTAAAGGTGTTCATAAATGGTGTTTCATTTAGCATTTGATGGGATATTTATTCACAGGTCTATGACTGACCTATGCTTTAACTAATTTTAATTAAATATCGGTTTGCTCTTATGTTTTCTAATTAACGAATGATAAAAATAAAGAATAATCATCAGCATTTTCAAATATCCACTGTTAAGGTATAAGGAATGTATTGATATAAATTTTAAATTTATCTTATATTTCTCAATAGTCAGTGAAGTTCATTAGACATTTGTTGTAGGTATTTCATTGTGTGCATTTCGAGTGTCCATCATGTGAAGACATTAATAATCAGTCTTCTTCTAATGCTAAAAGAAATAGACAGATTTCTGAACCTAATATTGATCCTGTAGTTCAGCCTCCCGAGACTGCAACAGAAGCTGAAGAAGTACCTGTAGCCATTGTCGACAGTTTATCAGAGTAGATTGATTTTTTATTATATTTTCATCTACAACATAGTATAATTAATAGTCAGTTATGTAAAATATTGTTTGTTGACCTACATACATTAAGATAAGGATTATGGGTAATTTATGAATCATCTGAAATATTTAACTTTAATCTATTTATTTTACATATGTCACATTTTTAATAAAGTTAAGTTAACACTTGCTAAAGATGATTTTTTATTTAAAGGTATTTAATCAGTCTGTTGGTATTATACTGTTATATTATAGTTTTGTAAAAATTTTCAGGAAAGTTTCGGCAGTTACAACTGTGTATTATAGATAGATAGATAGATAGATAGATCTTTATTGATGCACAGGAAAATACAAATTCTTACATAAGTCAAAAATACAGCAATATATATATTACATACCTAGAAAATGCCATTTAGAGTGGCATTATATTAACATTATATTTTACATTTAAATTTAAAACTTATACACTAGATTAGGATAAAACGAAATATATATATATATATACATATATACATACATACACATATACATATACACATACATATATATACACACATATATACATATACTAAAAATCGTGAATTGTGATATCACTGTTTAAAAATTCGTTGTGGGAGTAGTACGCTTTCCTTATTAAGAACTTTTTTATTATATTTCTAAACTCGTTTCCTTCAAGAGATTTCACACCTATAGGTAATTTGTTATAAAAAGTTGGAGCCAGGTGCAGTGTTGCATTCCATGATTTATTTAATCGTAAAAAATCAATTCTAAGATTGTCTTTGTGGCGTGTGTCATGATTGTGTATACTTTGTGATGTATTATAATGGTCTACGTTATTTTTTATGTATGTTATACACTCAAAAATGTATCTGCTGGGAAGAGTCATAATGTTTAGATCTCTATATGCATTCCTAGCATCTGCCTGATATTCTATTTTTGCTATAATACGAACTGCCCGTCTTTGCAGTTTAAATATCCTATTTGTGTGGGAAGAGTGTCCCCATGCTATGATAGCATAACTTAAAACAGACTGTATGACTGCGTGAAAGGTCATAATACAAACCTCCTGACTCACAGTTTTTATTAGGTTTTTTAATAAAAATATGCTCTTAGATATTTTGCTAGCTATGTAGTTAACATGACAATCGAATTTTAAAGTAGGGTCTAGAAAAATTCCTAAAAACTTTATTGATTCTGGGTTGTTTATTTTATCAATTTTACGTAAGGAAAAGATCATTTTTTCAGTCTTATTTACATTTAGGCTTAATTGGCTTGCTGAAAACCAATCCTCTACCTTGGAGATAGAAGCATCCATGCAAGATTTTAGTTGATCGAAATCGACATTGCAATGCGTAAAATTTGTGTCGTCTGCGTATAGAAGTAAAACACTGTCTGTGAGGGATATGGGAATATCATTAACATATATGAGGAAGAGCAGAGGACCCAGGATTGATCCCTGGGGGACTCCATGGGTTATTTGTCTCTCCTCAGAGAGGCTGCCCCTATAATAGGTTACTTGGGATCGATTTGTTAGATACCCAGATAGCAATTTCAGACTCATAGCTCTGACTCCATAATATTCCAGTTTTTTTAATAATATTTCGTGTGACACACAATCAAAGGCCTTGGAAAGGTCGCAAAAGGTTGACCCTACAAAGTGTCCTTCTTCAAAACCTCTGATTATGGTGTCACATAGTTTGTTTATGGCACCAATGGTGCTTTTGTCTTTTCTAAAACCGTACTGATGTTCTATCATGAGTTTGTTATATTCTAGGTAGCTATACAACTGTTTCTTTAATAAAAGTTCTAATATCTTCGCTATCACTGGTATCAGCGCTATAGGTCTGTAGTTGCTTGGATCAAATTGATCGCCTTTCTTAAATATAGGAATTACTTTAGAAATTTTAAAGCATGAAGGGTAGACACCTTCCTTTATACATTGATTAAACAATTTTGTCAAAGGTATTATTAATATATCTTTTAAGGATTTAATTAGCATTATGTCTAAATTATAAAAGTCTTTACTATGTTTATTTTTTAATTCATTTATAGCATCTCTGACCTCAATGTCAGTAACCTCTCTAAAGGAGAAACTTGGATTTGGTTTATTTATGTTAGCTCTTACAAGATACTCTTCATAAGTTAAAATTGGTTCCCGCAAATTATTTACTGTGTTGTTTCCTACGTTTATAAAAAAAGAATTTAAATCATTTGCATGAATACTCACTTCCTCATTCGTATTTGTTTTTCTATTTCTATTAATGACCTGCCATGCAGCCTTTGCCTTGTTATCTGCTTTTTCGATAAATTCAGTATTTGCTTTTTGTTTTGCTTTATTTATAGTAAGACGATATTTATATCTATAATTTTTCACCGCTTCAGCCAGCTCTGGTGTTCTAAAATTTTTTTGTAGATCTGTTAAAAACTGTAAGTTTTCCCTCATGTCCCTAATGTCATTGTTAAACCATTGTATTTGGGTTTTCTGGCTTGAATTTATTTGTCTTTTTACCTCTGGGAATGCAGTATTTCTAAAGCGTAAAATCTTTTGAAGAAAACAATTTACTTTATTATCCGCATCCAAATTTGAATTTATAAATTCCCAGGATTCTGTTTCAAGTAAACGATACATTTTTAGTTTACCTTGAGATGTGATTGGTCTGTAAATAATGATTGGAGATTTGTTACTACTCCTATTTTTTAAAAGGTTTATATCTACACTTATATCTATGGCAGAGTGATCTGACAGTAAAGAATCATATACATTTGTTACACAATCTAAAATATCACAGAAGTTGATGAAAATATTGTCGATACATGCTTCTAGTCTTGTACTTTCATAAATCATTTGTACAAAACCATATAAATTGACTAGGTTCATAAATGTATGTTTTTTTGTACAGTTTTGGTTGAAATGTATGTTAAAATCACCGTTAATAATGATATATTTGTTCATGTTAAAAACTCTGTCAAGCAATGAGGTCATAACTTCTAAAAATACATTGAAGTCTCCTTCCGGAGGTCTATATACAGTGATGATGATAAAATTCAATTCCGTAAGTTCAACAGCCGAGAGTTCACAGTTCATTTCTACAGAAAGTGTCCCTATATCATTTTTGGGTTTATATTTAATATTGTTTTTACAGAGTATGATTGTGCCACCATGTATATGTGTGCTTCTTGCATAAAAATTTGCAGTAGAGTAACCATTTAGGGATAAAGAATCAATCTCATCTTTGTCTAAGAAGTGTTCACTAAAACACAGGACATTATAATCACTGTTTCTCGTTTGCATTAATGCCTCACATTCTCCGATTTTGTTTCGGAGTGAGCGTATGTTTAAATGAAAAATGTTTAACGATACGTATTTAGCATGATATAATTAGTACCCGTTTTGGATGATTTATTCCGGATAAGTTTATTTTTCTTGCTGCCTGTTTCCTTATCACTTTTACGCACCGGGGATTTATGAGTAGTGGGCCCGGACACAATTTCACTGTTGCATGCTTTTCTAGTTTGATTAGGTTCACTTTTGAGCCTGCTTCCCTGCTTATTTAAGAAAAATTTTTTGTATTACTTTCATGTTCCCAATTCTGTTCATGGTCGTCATCTTGTCTGTTTTTTGGGAAGGTGTATCTGCAGAAACCAACCCCTTTGGGCCAGAACGTAGGATTATATGCCTCATCTTTTAATGCATATTCTAGTCCTACTTTGAATGCTTTTGTTCTCGTTCTCTTTAGTTGGAGATCTTCCACAACCACTGTTCTGTCTTTCATAACTGGCTTGGAATTCAGATATTTTTTTATTTTGTCAGCTGTGACTTGCAATTTAATTCTAGATAGAAAAATCCATATCCTTTTTTGTACTCCTTCAAAGTCTCCCTCTTCGCCTGCATTTCCATCCCCAATTTGTATGGTAGATTTGGTTTTTTTGTTTTTTAAGATATCACTATATGTTGGTTTATTTTTATTTATTAGGTTTTGGTCCTTTTTTTCGTCAAGGTTTATAATATTATGCATAATCTGTAGTTGCCTTTTTTTCCATATCTGATGTTTTTGCTTCCTCTTTTTTGTGTGATTTTTTGTTTGGTTGACTAGGTGTTTTTTGTTCTTGTTTGTTTATATTTCTATTGATAGTGGATGGTGTTTTTTGTATCTCCTTGTTATTATGTCCAGCGATATAATGGATTTTATCGTTATTTATATCGCTATTATTATTTAAATTTCTGAAATAGGACTGCACTTCTTTTTGTATAAAGGTTTTTATAGATTCACTGTTTTCACTGGTTTTTTCTTCTTCTATGGTGTGTTGTTTTTGTGGTGTTATTTTCGTATTACTTTTCAAGTATTTTAATTCTTTTTCCAGGGTAAGTATTTTTTCCTTTAGAAGGTTGTTTGTAAGTCTTAGCTCTGAGTTAAGCTCTTTTAATAACTTATTTTCACCCTTTAATGATCCAGTTGAGATTTCATTTGTACATCCAACCTCACATTCATCATTGGTTAAAGTTGTTAGCATTTCATTGGATAACTCTTGCTTGGTACAACATTTTTTTCTTGAGGCACAACTCTTGTGGAATTCTGCTCTGCAGTTCACACATTGCACCTTATTTATCACTTTTTTTCACAATATTTGCAGACACTTAAAGCAATTGTGTCTGCTTGGTCAGCCATTTTTAACTTAAATTTATTAGAAATTTTACAACACTAATTTTCACAAATATCTAAATAAATATGAGGTAATCAACATGAGTTAGAACCAAATGGAACAGGAAGTAATAAATAATATATATTTTTTTATGTGTAGATTAATTTTCAATTACAGTGTAGTAAATGTTATTAAACTGGCAAGAAAAATTCCACAAGAATTTATTTCCAGCCACAGTTTTGAAATTAAATCACGATTATGGTGTAACAAACATGTTTTATCTCGTATAGGTGTTTGCAAAAATATTTCAATAATTAATTTTTCGGTGCCCACAATTTCAGCTCAATTAACTGCAATCTTTCACCCTTAACGACAAACTGATTTGTCTTTGAGCGGAACGCTCAGTCTTGCTTGTCTGGTATGCACATACACATCGAAATGTTCTGACTTGTGTTTCCCGCCATTTCGGCCACGCTCGTTCCGCTTTGTATGTGCACGTACACCAAGAGGTAATCCATAGTCAGCTAAATCCGGTAAGCTTAGTAATACTGTTTGTTGAATGAAGAAGATGAATTTTGCTGTTTTCCTACTATTGGTGTAGAGAATGTGGTAAGAAAAGTTGCCTAGTTTTTAAACCCAGTGGCACTTTTTGGGGGTAAAATATATGACCTGACAGCGTTGTTACAGGTTTCAAAGGTTCAAATTAAAATTTTCTAACTAAACCACGTGATAAAACATCATGAAGTATGATACCCAAAAAACAATATTATCTGTAGAATTTGTATATTTTTTTTTTATATAATACAAGAAATTTACTTTAAGTTGCCCATATTACCAGAAAAAAAAAATCCTCATTTTCTCCGTATCACTACTGCCAAAAGTTTGTTATTTTTCCTGATTTATTAAATTCAAAACTGTTTTGTAAATATCCTTCAAATTGTTAAAAAAATAACCTGGCGAGGTACACAATTGTTTCAACTTTTTACAATTTTCTATCGCAATTTTGTTCCTGCAAAATTTGTTCATTTAGTTTTGATAGTTATGCCTTACAGTATCGCTTCAGTCCCATGCTCCAATACTAAGATATGATAACCTAAATTTCACCAGCCGTCACAGATGTAATGTTAAAAAAAAAGGAAATAACATCTATTATCGATTATATGTAAGAAAAAAAATCACGGATATTCATATTATTGTGTATTTCTTGTTTTGCAGAGACCTGAAGTAATAGAAAGAATAAGAAATGGTAAGTGAGTGTTCTATCTACTTATATTTATCTATGCATAAAGTTTAGAAGTATGTCAAAAGAATTTAGATTTTAGTATTGGTACAGATGACATCAAAATGAACAACCTTATTACTAGAGCTTTAAATATGAGGTTACATGTATCTATCTCAAGTGTACCTAAATTGCCTAAGATACATAAACTAGGAAAGTCAGTGCATCTTATTGTTTCAGCAATCGAGTCGCTGACTTACCACCTATCAAAATGGTTAACAAAGTATATAACCAACTTTACCACAAACATGCAATCTTGCATTAAAACTTTAATGAAAACGCATAGAAACTTGGATAATATTTAACCTCTTTCCAGGGCTCAAAAAAAATCCAGAAAAAATTCTGTGAGCTCATATTTATAAATACTATCGAATCAAATAAAAAAAACCGATGCCAATTATTTGGGGATCAGAACTTCCTCACCATAGTAAAACTTGACGTGTGGTGGAGTTTACAAAAGTAATTTTTGACGTTTCAAAAAAAGTCACATTTTGACGTTTCAAAAAAAGTCACTTTGATGTGGCAAAAAAAGTCACATTTTTTTACGTTTCAAAAAAAAGTCACATTTTGACATTTCAAGTCACTTTGACGTTTCAAAAAAGTCACATTTTTTGACGTTTCAAAAATTGGGACCGATTTTGCTCATCAACGAATTCAATCTCTTCCTTGACCTCTAGAACGTGTGTACCAAATTTGAAAGCTTTATCTCAAAAACTGTAGCTGCTATCGCGAACCACATAGACACACACACAGAAAATTTGTTCTGTCTGAAATTTTGTGTATCGTCATAATTCGTCGAGATTCGTTCAGAAATGCAAAAATTTTCAAAATTTTTTTCACGAATACATAACTTCCTTACTTTGAGGGGTGAGGAAATAAAATATGTGGGAGATGCCCAATGGGCATATTTGCGACATTTTATTACGTTGCGAATGTAGTGGAATTTTGTTATAATTAGTGTTTGTGGTGTATATTTGTGAGGTTAAGTGAGTCTTCTTCACGGTCATATTTTCCTAGGATTATTGCCGTTTTAGATCTTTCCTGAATATTATTCTTATTAAAATGAAACAATTCGATTTAGGCCAATGTATAAGGGGTGAAGGAATGCACACAATTTTATAAAAACGTGCAATACACTAATAGAAGTCTGAAAAATGGAAGGTTGGCAGTATTTTATTTGATAGATTTTTTTTTAATATGACAAAAAACATGTAGGAGTCTAGATTAAATTGGTAAAAAACACTTTGACATTGCTGTTAAACAAATGCTGGTTTTTGGTGTGCCCTTTAAGTAATAATTTAAATTTTCTATATTTAGGGCGAAGTAAATCACCAACTTAACATTGCCTCTTTCTTAAATGTGAGCAATCACTTTTGCCATTTCTTCAGCAATCGGCACAGACATACATGGTTTTGTCCGACTGTGACTGTATAGTGAAGGATTTCGATCAGTCAGACCTTCACTAACTATGCAAAGAGCTAATAATAAATAGTGAATTTCAACATTATCACCACAGAACAACTAAATTGAATTGATTAGATAAAATTGATGACAAAAAAAGTTAACGTAAACAAATTTTTTAGGTTATGTCGCAAATGTAATGTATACAATCTTCGACCATAACAAAATAGAGATGTCGCAAAATACATTTGTTACAAATGTATCTTTTATGACCTATCCCTCCACCCGTGTTAAGGTTAAGATTAGTTAAATGCATGGATTTATAAACAAGAGAGATATAGCATTGCTGCCATTTTCTAGACAGTGCCCTTCTTGTTTTATTAATTTAGGTATTGTAGCAAAAACAAGCCTAATTTGCAGCTTCATTTATTTAAAGTTACCTAATTTTTTCCAACAATAAAAATGACTGGGGCCAGATGTGCAGTAGCTGTATGTAACAACAGCTATCAAAAAAGTCAGGAAACATGGCTTTGATATTTCATTTTGTTGAGACTAAGATTTAGTGTATATACTCAATAATCTTTAAGTTATGTCTTTACAGTTTTTAGTTAAAATCACAGAAGACCCTCTTCTGTGGTTAAAATAATAATCAAGTTGATATAAGTCAGTTGAATTATATGTTGTAAATACAAATGTAATCTGTTATTATAATACACTCTTATTCGTAGAACAAGAGTCTTATAATCATTATTACTGCTATATCTATCAGGTTATGGGCCCAAGACAATTCTGTTAATCGGTCACGAGGTGTGAATCATTATTTTGTGAAAACTTGAAATATTGGTTTGAAATTTTTTTTCAACTTGTCAAGATGACTACAGTCACCAATTCAAGAAGTGGTGCACCAGTTCTCGAGAAACTAGAAGGTACGACCAATTATAATAATTGGAAGTTTGCAATGAAAATGTCATTGATCTTGGATGGACTTTTTAATTGTATTCTGGGGACAGATACAGATGCTACTAAAGACCAAATGGCCCTAGCTAATGTACAGCCATCATGTTATCTCCATGTTAGAAATACCACTACTTCTAAACAGGCTTGGGGTAATTTACAGGCTGCGTTTGAAAATAAAGGTCTCTGCCGAAGGTTAGGTCTTTTAAGACGATTGCTTCGTACAAAGTACGAAGATTTCAATTCTATGGGAGAATATGTTAGTGGACTAATTTCCCTAGTGCAGCAGTTGTCAGACATTAATCATATTGTGGATGATGAAGAAGTTGCTATGCTTTTATTGGGTGGGCTTCCAATGGAATTTGATCCACTGGTAATGGGTCTCGAGGCAACTCACACTACTATATCAAGTGAGATGGTGAAAACGAGACTATTGCAAGAAGATTACAGAAGAACCGAAACGGAGGGTGCGTCAAGTAGTGAAACAGCATTAGCAGTAAAAGGCAGTTATAGAAATGTAGGTTCAAAGAAGAAGGTCATTATCTGCCATCACTGTCATGAAGAAGGCCATATCAAATCTAGATGTCCTAAACTTAAGAAAGAAAGTAAGCACTATAAGAAAACAGAAGGAAAGCAAGAGCAAAGTTATTTAACCAAGAAAACAAATAATTCTTCTTTGTTGTTGACTACAGCTTTCGCCAGTACAGTTTTCAAAGATAATGATTGGTACATTGACTCAGGGTGTACTAATCATATGAGTAAGCGTAAGGACTGGTTGACTGATTTTTCTAGTGATGAATATAAAGAAGTGACAGTAGCTAATAATCAGAGAATAAGCAGTCGTGGTAGCGGCAATATTAAAGTCAAGCTTAAGGACAATGTTGAGCGAATCATTTCAGGTGTTATGCATGTTCCTAATGTTGCAGCTAATTTGTTATCAGTTAATAAAATAACTGAGAAAAGTTTGATTGTTGTATTTGACAATGAAAAATGTTATGTATATGACAAAAAGGCATATAACATTGAAGGTGAATATAAAGTGTCTGCATCCAATATTGGAGGAGTCTACAGATTGGATCAAGCTGTGGATTCATCGTCCAAGATGCAAGATGAACCTGTTACCATGTTAGCCACCACAGTTTCGCAAGAAATCTGGCACAGAAGACTTGGACATTTAAGTATGAAAAGTATATGTTTGTTGAAAAATGGGCTTGCCACTGGTATTTGTTTTCAAAAAGAGAAAGAACCTATGAAGTGCGTCCCATGTATTGAGGGGAAGCAAATAAGAAATTCATTTCCAAAAGGAGAAGCCAAGAGAGTCAAAGAAAAGTTGGAATTAATTCATTCAGATCTCTGTGGCCCCATGTCTGAACCATCATGGGGAGGTGCTCGCTATCTATTGACGTTCACAGACGATTTTTCTCGTAAAAGTTTTGGCTATTTATTGAAATCAAAGGATCAGGTACTTGATATGTTTATACAATTTAAAAATTCTGTTGAAAATCAACTTGGGTTAAGAATCAAAAAGATCAAGACTGATAATGGGAGAGAATATTGCAATGTTTTTCTGAAAAAGCATGGTATTATTCATGAAACTACAGTACCCTATACACCGCAGCAGAATGGTGTCTCTGAGCGCTTGAATCGCACTCTAGTTGAGAAGACCAGATCTATGTTGCAAGATTCAAAATTAGGAATATATTATTGGGGTGAGGCAATAACTACAGCAATATATCTAAAAAATCGTAGCCCAACAGTTGCTATTGTTGGTGCAACACCTAAAGAAATTTGGTCAGGTTCCAAGATTGACTTGAAACATTTGAGAGTTTTTGGTTGTCCAGCCTATGCACACATTCCACATGAGCTTAGAAAGAAACTAGATCCTAAATCAAAGAAATATATTATGGTAGGCTATTGTGAGCATACCAAAGGATACAGGCTTGCTAGCATTGAACAACCTGGAAAAGTTGTTAAAGTCAGAGATGTCATATTTATAGAGAATATGTCAAATGAAACTTCCGATGTATCAGTTAAAAATCATAACAATACTGCCGATGTAACTGAAAGTCAGATGGAACTAATTGAACATTCAGCGGAAGATTTATTGAATCCAGAGATAATTTCAGATGAGAGCAGTCCTACAGATGAAGAAAGTTCTAATTCTGCAGATGAAAATGTGCCTATAATGCGTGGAGAGGAGAGACAAATGAGAGAACATAGGAAGCCAAAGTGGATGGAAGACTATGACGTCCTATCAGGCATGCGTTGAATTGTCTGACGAACCACGAACTGTTCAGGAGGCGCTCGCATGTTCAAACAAAGACGGTTGGAAAGAGGCGATGAATGAAGAATATAGCTCAATGGTACGGAACCAAGTATGGGAGTTAGTTGATCGTCCTAAAGACCAAAATGTCATAAAATGTAAGTGGGTTTTTAAGATTAAAAGGAATGCTTCAGGCGAATTTGAAAGATTTAAAGCTCGTCTTGTAGCATAAGGCTATAGTCAGAGATATGGTATTGATTTTGACGAGACTTTTTCCCCAGTAGTGAGGCATTCAACTATAAGGTTGCTTTTTGCTCTAGCCAATGAGATGGACATGGAGATTGATCATTTGGACGTTACGACGGCATTTTTAAATGGTGAATTAAGTGAAGACATTTTCATGGAGCAGCCGACTTGTTTTGAAATTGACGGTTCAAATAAAGTTTGTTTTCTTAAGAAAAGTATCTATAGGTTGAAACAGGCAAGTAGAGCCTGGAATCAAACAGTTCAAAAAGTGCTAACTGATATAGATTATATACAGTCCCAATGTGAACAATGCGTGTATGTTAAGAAATCGAAAGATTTTCTAGTTATCATTGCTCTGTATGTTGATGATTTCTTTGTTTAATAATAGTGAGACTGAAAAATTTAAACTTGTAAATGTGTTGAAAAACAAATTTGATTTGAAATTTCTTGGACCGGTCACAAACTGTTTAGGGATGAAGGTAGTGCGCGATAGGCAAAAAGGTACTTTAAGTTTATGTCAAAATCAATATATAAAGAGTTTGTTAAGTCGCCTTGGTATGTCAGAGTGTAAACCAGTGACAACACCTATGGCTATAAATGTTAAGCTGAACAAACCGGACAATAGTAATACAGTAAACAATTCAGATTATCCATATCAACAATTGATAGGGGGGATTGATGTATTTGGCGGTTTGTACTCGTCCAGATGTAGCATATGTTACCAGTACTCTAAGTCAGTTTAATACTTGTTTTGATGACACACACTGGTGTGCAGCAAAAAGAGTGCTAAGATATCTAGCTGGTACTAGTGACTATGGACTCATGTTTGAAAAAACAGGAAAAGGAATAGAAGCCTTCGTCAATGCCGATTGGGCAGGAGACATTGTGGATAGGAAATCATATACTGGATTTGTGATGAAATTAGGAAATTGTGCTGTAAGTTGGGAATCGAGAAAACAGCGAACAGTAGCTCTTTCTAGCACGGAGGCCGAATATCTTGCATTAAGTGATGTGACAAAGGAAGCTTGTTTTGTAAGGAATTTGCTTAATGAGCTCTATGACAGAAAGGAAACAATTCAGGTCTTTATCGATAGTCAGAGTGCACAAAAGATACTGAATACTTAATTGTCAACATCATAGAAGAACAAAACACATAGATATTAGACATCACTATGTGCGAGAAGCAGTAAAGGAAGGAATTATTGTTGTGAAGTACAGACCAACTGATGATTTGGTAGCGGATGTATTAACAAAGGCCTTATCAAGAAACAAACAAATTATACATGAAGCAACTTGGACTGAAACAAATTTAAAGATATGCGATTAAGGGGAAGTGCTGAGACTAAGATTTAGTGTATCTACTCAATAATCTTTAAGTTATGTCTTTACAGTTTTTAGTTAAAATAATAATCAAGTTGATATAAGTCAATTGAATTATATGTTGTAAATACAAATGTAATCTGTTAGTATAATACACTCTTATTCGTAGAACAAGAGTCTTATAATCATTATTACTGCTATATCTATCACATTTCACTATTTACAACTTTCCAAAGGATGAAAATAAAAGAAATGATAGGATAAAAGCCTGCCACCGTAAGGACATGTTTGGGATCCTAAAATTGGTGTACTATTTGAAGAATGCAAAAATAAAAAGTAAGCTAAAACCATCAGGTAATAAATCATGCAACTAATTTGAAGAATAATATAAATAATAAACATTTATTCTTTATAGCCGCCGTGCCTTCAAAATTCTTAGAAATAATTAAAATTGACTATAGGTCTGAAAAAGAAAATAGAACTAAGACGTGCAGAAAAGCTGAAGCAACAAAAAATTAGTGGATGATATACTAGCTGACTGGCACAGTGAACTATCAATATTAATTGATTGGAGTGAGCGGTTGGTTCTTGGTGAAACATACTTAAATAAAATAAGATTTTCAATACAGTGAAGTGATTAGGAATTACAAAACATTCTTAAAAAACGAGATGCTGCCCGAATTCAAAGGAAACTAGAGGAGGCAAATATTTCTATCAAGTTATTAAAAAAAAAACGTTAAACATATTTTCTTTATTTTGTGTTAGTATTATTTGTTCCTGTTTATCTTGTCTAATTTTGTAACACTGTGTAATACATATAAGTACTATGATTACTACGAAGTCAGGTTAGCTAGCAGTAAGAAGAATTTTGTGAGAAGACCACCACCAGATTATTTAAATAGTAAATAATTTCCTGTGGCAAATAGTTTGTAATTTAGTGATACTTTTTAAATTGTTGCATGAGTATATTTTTATTAAACTTTCAAGATATTAATTTGTCTATATTTATTTTAATATAAATGCCACATCAAAATACTATTTCTTGGGTTTAATTTCATAAATAATTATTGAAATACCTATAATTACTACCTACCTACCTGTTAATTAAAAATGATTGAAAAAATTGTTGCATAATTGCTGAATAAGTTAATATTAGTTATAACAGATGTGTAGTTTTTAGTGCTGAGTTAGTTAGACATCAAATTTCAAACCTGAACCTACATTAGTTATGATTATAATGGTATTAAATGTTTAAACTGTAATCATTAGTCAATCAATCAGTTCAAATTTCATTATTTTCTCAAAATAATAATGGATTCCGATGTGAATTGGAGTGAGCAGTTAATGAAAATAAGATGGAGAGAGCCCTTTGTGACGTTTTGAGATCTGATAGGCTAGATCAATGAGGTAACCGTTTTGTTTATAAGCCCTTGTGAGGTAACTTATCTGCTGTCAATAAGGGCTAACGTTTTTAGAATCACCAGTTGGCACCATTGGCGTGAAGGTCGCTGTCAAAAGTTATTATTAGGCGCGGAAAAAGTTTATAGGGTTTTATTATAATTATTTCATGCACCAGTAAATAAAAAAACTTGTTAATTATGCTTGTGTTGTGCAGTTCCATTTTGTTCGGAAACAAAAGGCGGACATATGCTTCCGAGAGACAAAGCTCACCTAAAACAGTGGTTGATAGAGATAACTTTACTCCTTCGAAACATTCGTGTGTTTGTAAGAAACATTTTAATCCTGACGATTATGCGTTACCAAAGGAGTCTACTACAGAAAATCATGAGTAATAATCATGTACATTTGTTATTTTCATCATGCTCATTCTTGATATAACCTAACTTTAATGACAAGACACTTTTGATAAGTACAATAATTTCCCTACTGAGCAAGTAAATTACTACTTTTCCCTTCTGCCATCATTGTATTAAATATTTTTCAGCTAATTTCTATAAAAATTACTAAAAACTAGCGTTAAAAAACCATAGTAAACATTAACGTTTAGTGACATTGACCTTTCCGTATACTAGCAACTCTTGTGGTGAATTCAAGCGCGTTAACCCTCATTGGCGATATTGTCGCTATTTTTTTTCTCACAGACATTACCTTTGAAAACCTGGCAACCCTGCAAACCGCCACTATCAGTTATCGTTATCACTAAATCAAGGGTCAGTTGTAACCAGTGTTGCCAATGGTTGAATAAGTACTCATTTGATGAGAAAAACCTTCGACCATAAAACTTAAAATTCGAATGTGGAAAAATGTAGATATTTGGGTGAAATTTGTATACAGTTAATAATTTGACATCCTCTTCACCGTCCTGACGACATGTTATGATATATACAGTTTTAAAACATGATTTTTTATACGATATAAAAAGATAATACTTAGTTTTATGTGTTTATTTGAGTAATGCGAAATGAAATGATGAAAAATTATTTATTATGTTACCTATTTGCTAAGAATTTTATTTATTTTACATTTTTTTTACGTTTCGACAAATGACGAATTACCTGAACTGAAGAAATATACTTTTTTTTATGTTTTACTTTTAAACATACCGACAAAATTTAAATGGCGATAAAATAAGAATTTACCAACGTGCTGAGAATTATATATTTAAATGGTTGGCAACTCTTGTTTTAACCACAGAAAAAAGTTTTAACTATCTGTTCTGTGGTTTTAACAATTTAACCTCAATTGCCCAATGGAGGAACTTTATTATAAGGTTATTGTTTTACAAGAAAATACAAGTCCCCATCGAATTATAACTGAAGAAGCTGGAAAGGAAATATTAGAACTAAATTATTAATACTTCAAGATACCATTTGATTAAATCGTAGGTAGATACTTACCTAATTATTTAAAAAAAATGGTGGAACAGCAGAGGCAAAGAATAGAACAAGAAATGACTAAAATGATAAATGAACTAGACATAGAATATTTACGGAAAATGCAGGTATCTATTTCTTTCTTTTATTTTTTTCGTTGAAATGATCCTGAAACGTATTTTAAACTATAATTTTGTTAACAAAATTGTTATAAGAAGTCGACCATATAAAACATTACTTTTTCATCACCTTACCAATTGGTGTTACAATTTGTTACATAATTGTCATTTGTCATTTGTCAATTCTAATTTACGTCACAATAAGGGCAAGTTGTACAGGGTCATTCCTCATATATGCCCCCCCCCCTATAGATTTTATTTGAGGAGTTTTCGAAAAATGTTAAGACGGATTTTTCTGAATTTTCATAATTTGCTATCAGAAAAAAAAACGATTATCAAAAATGTAAAATCTCAATGTGTGACCTCAATTTTTTTTAAATGGATACTGGGTGTAACAGGATCATGGTACACCCCCCTTTTTCCTTTAGTTTTGAAGATAAACGATTGAAATTTGGAACATCCTATATACTTAATAAACATCACTTTTGACTTATAAATGATTATTTTCCACTAACTTTTCATTTTCGATTGGAGCACCCTGTATATTATTGCATTTTTGAATTCTGGATAATTTTCTGATTCTAGTGATATCACATTTCAAACGTCAATATTTGTTTTAATTTAATTTTTAGTTTTCCGTTTAAGTGTCATGACTGTTCCGATTTATACTAATTGACCCGTGTAATGCCAGAAAAATCGAAATCCCGCCGAAAATACTAAATTATGTGATTTATGAGCAAATAAAGTTTATCAAAATGGTTTTTGGGACGAAACACAATTTTTTCAAATGGAACCAAATTGGTACCGTGATACTATTTATTAGTACTATTAATAAGGAATTTATTCGTATGCATTACTAAAATGTGTGATAAATACAATCAAAATTACAGCTAAGAAAAAATAAAAAAAAAATACAATTTAATTATAATTATCTAGGTACCTACATAAGGTGGCTTTGGAATATAAAATAGGAACACAAAACATTGCAGCAGTTGTTCAAAATGCCTTCCATTAACGTCAATGCACTTCTAAACTCACATAGCTGTGGTCCCGAAGAACATTCCCAATTGCTGGGCCGTTATGCTATTAATTGCGTCTTACTTGTAGCACCAGGTTTTCCCGGATTGTAACAACGGTTGCGTAGACAATATTTTTTAAATGACCCCAAATGAAAAATCTAGGGGTCAAATCAGGTGACCTTGGAGGTCACCTGGCAAGACCATTCTCGAAATAACGTTTTTTCCGAATCTCTGTTGAAGATAATCAGTTACTATTTTTGATTTATGTAGAGGAGCGCCATCTTGTTGGAAATACATTCTCTGTCCTAAATTCAAAGGTAATTCATTTAAAATATCGTCAATCTCATTTTGCAGGAATCCTAATGTCAAATAAATAATTATTCAACTGTTGATATCCAGTATCCATCCATGGCTACTAATAATTATTATAAATATAATGTATTTAAGTCCTATTATCTAAGCAATGCTTAGAAAAAACATATACAAAGTATCATAGGTGCCGACTGCTCGGGGGCTGGAGCACCCGGTCACTGGCCAGTAATAGTGTATTTGCCTTTTACACCCAAACTAACTGAGCTAAACTCGGCGCAGAGTATAGGTCATGAAAATTTGTTATCTATTCTGCGCCTAGCTTAGATTAAAGGTTTACTCACTTTTAAGCGAGTGTTAACTTGAAAAGTTGACTCAGTCAAGTGAATCACAGCTAGCTTGATTTTATTTGCATGACTTCTAGACTCTCTTGAAATATACCTTGCTCACTGGCACTTTGCTTCGTAGTTTTGCTTCTTGATCAAATCTTGGCACGTAGAGCGTTGCGCAAGGCGATTGCCCCGGCAGTCAGAGAACTAAATTCAATACTCTACCTTGTATTCATGCACATCGGAGTCGATTAGCGCGTTTATCGCGTGAGGCGATCAGCTGGGCTGTCTACAGTCGCATAGTACTTTTTTGCAACCTGTGCGTGAATTCTTAAACAGTTCAGCTCACTATGAGTGAACTCCTCAATGGGAGTCAGAGTCACTAAGTTAACTCATTAAATAGAGTTACTTTGCCCATGCTCATCTCTACGGTAAATGGGTTATTAGTCACGTATGTTCATTATTCATAAGATTTATTCGTTATCTATTTATTTCTAGTGCAAATACATGTTCACAAGTTTAAAAAACAGATACATATTGTAGTCGCCAGGTTCATTATATTTGTTTTTTTTTTTACTCTTCCCGAACACGTATTTACGTAAAAAAAAATAGGTTAAAGCGTAATAGTTATTCTGCTTGTATTCGACAAATTTATTCCAAAAGCAAGTGTAAAGAAGAGCACCTTTGCTTTGGGATCATTATCCCAAAATGAGTGACATTTTTCATTTTAAACAATTTTTCAGAAAAAAAAATTTCGCCTACGGCTCATATCGCCTCTTTCTGAACACCCAGCCAAAATATCAAAACTCGGCGCCTATGCAAAGTATATATATTTGAAAACGAAAAAAACATTCTCTCACCAAATTTTTAATAATATATAGGGTGTTCCTTTTAAAAAAAAATGATGTCACGTAAAGATTTTACATTTCCGATACCTAATCGTTTTTTACTTCTGATGGCAAATTATGAAAATTCTGAAAATCCATGAAACTTTTGTTTTCAACATTTTTCGATCTCACAAAAATTTGCTGTCGTCTTTTGTTTTCGAGTTATAAACAAAAGTTCGGTTTTTCAACTTTTAGACACAGGTCAATATCTTGGTTGTTTGTAAAGTTATGAAAAGAGTATTATACAGTGATATTTTGTTTTTTGGATTTGCATGCAACGTTGCCAAGTTATTTAACATTTTCTGGAAATTTAAGGATTTATAAGGATCCGTTTTATAGTTTTTATTTACCTATGAAAACAAGCAGGGTAAGCAAATATTATACTATTCTTAGTTCATACTTACCGTACCTTTTTTTACATTATTCTATTTTACAGGGTGTCCATGACGGCATGTCAATTAATGCGAATTTAAAATGGGAAAAACTCTGTTTTTTTTAAATAGAACACTCTGTATTTTTTTTACGTGGTTGGGTTCCTCCTTCAAATTGCTTTCTTTTTTTGTATAACACTTCCTATACCTAACTGTTGAAGTTTTCGAGAAAATTAAGGTTTTCTCTTTAATCGCATCAAGGTCGCCAGATTTGACAAAATTGGACTTTTTTTTTGTGGGGGTACATTAAAGGATTAGTGTACAAAACATCACCAACTACAAGAGAAGACCTGCAGCAAAGGATCGACTAGCGTTAGACACCATCACGCCTAACATGTTGCAAAATGTAAGTGACTCATTTCTTCATAGAGTCAGAATTTGTAATTTACAACTAGGAGGTCACATTGAGCATATTTTGTAACTTGTTTTATTTTTTCTCTTCTATTTACTGTTTACGTTCAAAATTGCACTTTTATTTTGTTATGTACATACCTAAGGTGAGGTTGTCATTCAAGTTCAATAAATTTGCTACTTTTACTGTTTCCTTTACGATTTTATAGAAAATATTTTTTCGCCTGACCGCAATTTTTCCAAAGCCATTCTTGATAACATTGTATTAATTTTTAGTATGATTGTGAGGTTAAACAGAAAACCTTAATTATCTCCAAAAATATAACAGTTAGGTATAGGAAAGCAATTTGAAGAAGGAATCCAACCACGTAAAAAAATACAGGGTGTTTTATTTAAAAAAACAGTATTTTCCATTTTAAATTCGCATTAATTGACATGCCGTCATGGACACCCTGTAAAATAGAATAATATAAAAAAGGTACTAATACTTAGCATGTAGTATGAACTAAGAATAGTATATTTGCTTACCCAGCTTGTTTTCATAGGTAAATAAAAATTATTAAACGGACCAGCATTATGTTTTTTGTCATGGCAAATAAGAATTTGCAATTAATTTTAACGTTGCTCATAGAGGGCTCAAGTTATACTGTACTATTTTGATAAATCGAGGCATATTTTTTGGCTGTTGAGGTATGGGCAAAATTAATCAAAATTCTGAAAGAGCATGCTTCTTTACATAAAAAGTGGCTTTTGTTTTATCCATTTTCGAGATATTTGCTCTTAAATGTTTCACCGCATTTTGTTTTTATGCAGTTTGTATTCCTTAAAATACAAATTGTGTTGAGTAATTAATAGAAGTAGCAGACACATAGTATCATAATTTACTAATGACAGCAGTCAAGTGAACCAGCCAACTTTGTATTTTAAGGATTAAGAATTGCATAAAACCGATATGCATTGAAACTTTTAAGAGCAAATATTTCGAAAACGGATAGATATATCGAAATTAAAGAGTAACTTTTTTACATAAACAAGGACGCTCTTTCAGATTCTCGAATCATTTTGCCCATAATTCTACAGGCAATAGAAATATGCCTTGATTTATCAAAGTAGTAGAGCATAACTAGCGCCCTCTATGAGCAACTTTAAGATTAGATGCAAATTCTTATTTGTCATGCCAAAAAACATAAAGCTACCAATTTTTAAGTTGATACTATGAAAACTCTTGATTATTAAGACATTTTAAATAAAATTCTAACTTAACATCCTGTATCTCTTAAACCAGCAATATTTGTATAAGGCATGTTGGGCTCAATTGTCATATTTTGGTCTCTATTATCGCCAGTTTTGAGTAAAAAAAAATGGTCTTTCTCCATATTGAGGTATAGATGGCGTTGCAATGCAAATGTTTGATTCCCTTGAAAAGAGACGCACGTGACAGAATATTAAATTCTAAGCAACTTTTATAATGCGGATAATTTAAGAAAAATCACTGATTTTCAAGATATTTGAACTTGATTATGGTTGTTTTAAGTAACAAAAGACGCCATAACTTATTTAAAATAAATTTTAGGCGATAGGTCCTTTGACACCTTTTTATAATAGTAACTCAGACTGATAATGAAATAAATTCAATTGAACATCTAGTTTGACCGTAAATTACATTATTGTTCATTTTTAAATCAGGCACTCTGTACATTTTTTGTAGAAAAATGGTTACATTTGAAATCATGCTCAAAATAATATTTTCTTTAATTTTTTATGAAAATGTCTGATTCAAAAATGAACAATAATGTAATTTCCGGTCGAACCGGAAGTTGAATTGAATTTATTTCATTACTATCCAAATCAGTCTGATTTACTATAAAAAAACGTCCCAAAGGACCTATCATCTAAAATTTATGTTAAAAAAAGTTATGGCGATTTTTGTTACTTAAAAAAAAATTATATTTTAAGTTCAAATATCCTGAAAACCAGTAATTTTTCGAAAACTATGTGCATCATAAAAGTTGCTTAGAATTTAATATCCTGTCACGTGCACATCTTTCAAGGTTCCTGGGATTGAACAGTTTTGTTTCCATCACAACGCCATCTATACCTCAATGTAGAGAAAGACCGATTTTACTCAAACCTGAAGTCATTTAATATATTCTAGTGGATGCCTTTTACGGAATTCTGATATCGCTTTTAGTTGTCGAAAAAATGGCACCGGGAATTTTAAGTGAGACACCCTGTATAATTATGTTCTCAGATGTTGCTACTTCAATTGTGTTTAGTGAACCAAATATCAGCCTGAAAAAAAATTTGTCCGATACTTTTATTAGAAAACTACTCTTTAAATTCATAATTAGACTCAGATTAAATATACATAGGGCATTCCATGTTAAAATTTGTCTCTAAAATCTGGACCTGAAAATGATTACATCATTGTGAGCAGTGCCTATATAGGATTTTGCTAGTTTAGAAGGTGTAAATGTTATAATAAACCATGTGTAGTCATTTGCTATATCAAAAATGACAATATCGTAAATAGGCGTTATTTGTGTCAATATAGAAGTTAAGGGTTCAAGATTTGGAGTGAGAAATATTTATGTAAGGATGGACTATCTATGTATAATTTACTCTATGTTAGACTATACCTATAACTTAAAAAAATTTGAATATGATTTTAGAGATATCGATTGTTATAAAATAAGTAAATAAATAAATAATAAATAAACACCACAAAAACTAGACACCTCCAAATTCAGAGCCGAGGCTGCACCATTTATGTAAGGATGGACTATCTATGTATAATTTACTCTATGTTAGACTATACCTATAACTTAAAAAAATTTGAATATGATTTTAGAGATATCGATTGTTATAAAATAAGTAAATAAATAAATAATAAATAAACACCACAAAAACTAGACACCTCCAAATTCAGAGCCGAGGCTGCACAGGCGAGGGCTACATTTACCTTTATGAAAAAAAGCGGACACAATCATTACCACCGACATTGCCGGTGCCAGTGACGGAATTTGAACTTGCAGGATGGCGGAGAGATTATCTAATTACACTGATGATTTTAAAATCTGACATTGATATTAACAGTTTGGTGGCACTATTTTAATATTTTAGTTCATGATAATATTACATTACTTGAAAATTTTTTTAACTGATTTTGTTGGAATTAAGTGTATAAAAGTTTTTTATAAAATAACAATAATAACAATGGCTATTGATGCGAGTAGATGATTTTTTTTTAAAGAAAAGGCCATTATTAATTCATAATGTATCGACAGACAAAAATAATTGTGAAAAATGGTAAATGAAAAATTAAACCTTTAAGAGTTCCAAGGAAAATGGACTTAATTATTATAATTGTATAATATGAATTAATTTATAATTCATAGTTAAATATTTACTAATAACCTGTTTGAATATGTTTTATGAAAAAGGCTGACATGCATAGATGTGCTGCGCAGTGTTGCGAAAATAAGGAAGTTTCTTTGGAAAGAGTTCAGAGATGTGTAGAAAACTGTTCTGTAAAGCTAAACTGGGCGCAGTCATATGTTCAGAAAGAGTTGGAACAATTACAAAATAAACTCCAAAGATGTGTAATGGACTGTAATGATGATATTAGAGTAAAAATGGGACCGAATCCGTCAGAGTCAGATGTATGCACCTGTATTTATAAAACCAGATTATTTATTGAAAAAATAAATCTAGGGGACAAGAAATAGTGAATAAACTATCATCAGAGTAATATTATTTGCTTATATTTGAAATTTTAACAAATTATTTAAGATTCACATATTTTTATTAACATAAAAATTCTATATATTGTTTATCCTTTCTACATGTTAATAATATGTTAACCTTATGATGGCTTATTCTTCTTGACATGAGTTAGGTAATTGGTTTGAAATATTGAAATATACCGTGTGTCCCAAATTCGATGTTCACCATTGGAATCTTGGAAACGGTAAGAGGTACAAGGTCGGTTAAATGGGATATGTTTTAGAAAATTTTATGCTGATTCCAAATCCTTTAAGAAATCACGGCTAACTGAAACCGTTTTTGAGATTTAAAAAAAAAACAAAAATTTTATGATTTCTCTTTTTGACTGTAGCCAAGTAATCCTTGGTCAGACAGGTTTTAGACTTTTACATTATTAGGACACTAAACCAAACTAGGTTTGGAATCAATGTTTGCTGCGGCATGATAGGTATTACCTTTTCTCTTCCTATTCTACTCCTATGATCTGTCTATAACCATTTCCTTAATTGTTAATTTAGTTCACCATTTAATTGATCCATTTATTTTTCACAACAGTTTAACGGGAGCAGCCTATCGTGAACTTGTAGAAAATCAAGTTTTACCCAAGATAAGACAGCTTTTTACAGAACAAGAATTAAGCGAATTGTGGTTCCAACAAGATGGCTGTCCTGCACATAATACTAATAATGTTAGACAGATATTGCAGGAAAATTTTGGTAACTGCATAATTTCAAATAGAGGACCAGTATTGTGCCCTTCCCGCTCGCCTGATATAACCCCTCCTGATTTTTATTTGTGGAGTACGGTGTAAACTGAAGTGTATGATTTTGAAAGCCCAGAAACTATCGATATTTTGGAAGACAGAGTTAGGGACGTTTTCGGCACAATAAATGCCAATACTCTCAGAAGAGTAATCAGCCCAGTTAGGTGTAGATGCCTAAAATGTATTCAACTAAATGGAGGTCATATTGAACAGTTTTATTAAATCTTTACTATCATCTCTTCTATTATGTTAATTTGCTGTTATTAAAAAATTTTCTCCATATCAATTATGTTCAGTATTTTAACATAAAATTATTTAAAGATGTCAAACTGGTAACCTTAAGAGTTCCATCTTCAAAGCACATAATCACTATGTCGCTAAATTATGATAAAAACACTGTACCGGGAGGTGGACCTTACCACCTAGCTGGTGTTTCGCTATTGGTCAATGTCACATGCTATTAGCTTTAAATTTTGCTCAAGGTTGGATTCGAGTTTATGATGATTTATTGTAAATTCACGATTATCGTGAGAGAATCATTATTAATTGTGTACATACCATTTTGTGAATTAATCAAAAGTGAGAACATGGATTATAAAAAAGAGAAAAAAAAAGCCTAGATTGAAAATAAGTGTTCCTAAAAAAATGGGTTTTACAGTGACGAAGAATAAATATCGTAAATTATGACAACAATTTTCTAGCCGGATCCCTTGTGTCATTTTACAAATAATAATTTAAAATAGCGGTCGAGTTAATTCGATTTAATGTGCGTAATTAAGGATTGTACTACGTGGTAAATATTACAGAATACAACAATTTTCTGAAAGTTACTTTTTGCAATAGTGTACCGATGTAAACACTAATACAAACATTATGTGAATGACGGTCCCCATTCTAAACAATTCTGGCTTTTGCGTATCTTTTACTCATTACCACAATATGTTTGTCAAGTAGTACCGCTATGATTATTATCTTAAAAATCCTATCATTTTTGGTGTTTTCATAATAAAACTTACTACACTTATTGGTAGTAACCTATCAGTAATGAGAGAGTATCATTATTTTCTTGGTATTTCATGTCAGTTACATTGAAGTTCTGGTGTATTTATACGTTTCAAATGTATTGGGCACTCACTTTAGGTTTGAAGTAAACTATAATCTAGGTACCTATTCATTGTGTCTATTGTAAACCGCTCACTAAAATTTAATGGACTTAAATTTTTTAATTTATGCCAAAAAATGTACCCATTTTTAACAGTACCCTTATCATACTAAACTTTAAATGGTCTTTTTTCGGAAACCACTGATTAGTTATTAGTTTTATGTGAAATTTTGTAGTGATTTGAAATATCTTTTTTATATGTGGTAATTTTGTCCAATTTTTTTTGCCCAAAACCTTCGTATATTTACAAAAATGTGCCGCCGTATCTATTCAGTTAATTTAAAATTAAAATTAAATACCACAGGTAATACAACCCCCTGTATCCCTGAAGGTATCTCAAGGTATCTTGTGTGGGAGAGGACTACACATTTAAAAACTGCAGATACACACCCAACGTCCGAGTATGCTAGGATTAATTTTTGGTGTAGAAAAAATCCTAGCTAAGGCTGGTTTCTTGAGAATATTATCATGGGCGTGGGCGCCGTAAATAAGCAACTGCGTATAAGTTATAATTACAGATGGGGAAGAAGCGATAAATTCCAGATACGACTTTTACGTAAATTTGATGAAATATTCACAAACAGATTGGCCATTAGCTCGTGTGTTCGTATGCTCTGTGTTTTTAACATCAATCTCCTAATGCTTTTTTTTGTTCAAAAGGATTGAGACTTTTGAATATGGTAGTAGGCAAAATCGACAGAGGGTGTAGGGCTGTTTCTTCATTTCCTATTTCGATATTTGTATTCATTCACGAGTTATAAGGATTTTTTGTTTTGTCAGTGTATGCTTTACATATTTAACATCTAATCAATCTTTTAAAGAATTTTTGAAATCTTTTTTTATTTTTCATCCAAAAGGGCTGAGACTTTTGTAGAGGATAGTAGGCTACCAAAGTCGACAAGGAGTATTTGGGGGTGTTTATTTATTTATTTTTTCGATATCTACATCCCTTCACGAGGACTCTTTGGTTTTGTCAGTTTATGCTTTACATATTTAACATCTATTCGACCTTTTAAAGATTTTTCAAAAGTTTTTTTTGTTTTTGAGTTTCCCTGGGCATCGGTCTGCCAGGTGGCAGATATCGCATCTGAGATGACTATTTAAATGCCTAAGAAATAGACCCACACACATGTATTTACAGCAAAATGCCAGCTCTAATCATAGCTCCTCGACCGGGGTTCCAACTCGGGACTCCAGGGTGAGAGGCAGTGTCCTCACCACTGGACCACGAAGCCACACTTATCACAGTTATCTTGGAAGATTCTTTTTAAAACATTAACTTACAATCAAATAAACAATTATCCCGAAAAAACGTTTTAAAAAATATGAAGGGTTAATTAATTACAGCCTTTCAAACAGCTAAATAAAGCAATATTTATATAGTCGCGATTGATAACTCAATTAGTATTTGATATTTTCAAAATCTTTTTCCTGAAAATGTTTACATTTTTTGTAATAAATAATTTTACCAAAATTTAAATATCTTGAAAAATAACTGAATGAGCATGGTCACTTTTTTGACAACTCCGAAATTTTAAAATGAAAAATTATGAAGAAAGCTGTATTTTATTGATAACATAAATTTTATTTAGGTAGGTTGCACATTTTCCGAGACTATCCGGATTATAAACTGGTATCGTCAAAATGTTCTTAAAAAAAGGAACATTTTTAACTTAGCAAATCTTTAAAACTAGTCAACGTAAGTTAATCAAATTTCAATGAGGTGTGTTCAGTCTACTTTTTATTTATAGAATTTTATAATAAATTTGTATTTAGAATAAGAATAAACTTTACTTTTTATTTTTTTTTGCGCAAGCGCAATTTGGAATGTCCTTCCGTGGTCTCCGATATCACATAGGAGGAACACTACTGAATTTCCCATAAACACTCCTCACATTCGCTCAGGGTTAATGACTGTAGATTTTGGAATCGTGTGCCCTAAATAGACAAAAGTCAATTATTTTTCTGTCACTGAGAACAGTAATCACAAAGGTACAAGGTAAGGAACATGAAATATGCCCCTTCTCATTTTATTATTAATTCTAAAAATATTTTATAGTTGTATAAGAAGCCATCTTATGATGGAATTTGGTGTTTTAAATTTGAGCTCAAATATAAAATTTAACTAAAAATGCAAAAGTTAATCAAACATGTTTTTTGTAAATGGCACACCTATATATTTTTTGATAAATTGACAGAGCTCATTGAGGCTATTCCAAAAATATGTAAATGTAATATATTTGCGTCAAAAATAAGGCAGATAGCTACTTATAAAAGAAATTTTATAATAATTCAAGCAAGATTTGTATCATTTAGGTCTCAAATAACAATTTCTATAGATAAAATTACAAATAAAATGAAAATAAAATTAAATAAAAAATAAAGGAAATATATAATAATTATAAAATTTTATCATTCTTTTAGTAGTACTTACTTTATTTATGAAGCAAATATATTACAGCTATATATTTTTAAAATCGACTCAACTGACGCTGTCAAATTGTCAAAAAATGCACAGTGTGAAATTTAATATATACAGGGTGAGTCACCAAGGGCGCCTCGGTCGATATCTCCTTTAATATTTATTATACAGAAAAAAGTTTCAAATAAAAGTTGTAGGAGGCCAAGAGTACCATATTTTAAAATTATTTATAATCACACAGGGTGTTTGATGTTAGAGTGGCATATCAAAAGTATGTTTTTTTAAATAGGACACCCTATATATTTTTGCAAATTCTTATTCTTTCTTTAATTGCCTTTTCGAATATATCTTGTTTTTGAAATTCTGTTGTGGCGTTGTCGAATTATTCAACTGTTTTCAAAAAAATTGTCACTTGCAGACCTCACTAATAAATTCTGCATGAGCGGTATTTTCACAGATCAAGCAAACTTTTTTTTGTTAAATGTTAAGCAATGCCATGGCCTAGCCTCCAGATATTTTAAAGTTGAAATTATTTGTACAGGGTGCTTATTACGATGATACAGAAATGGTTAACTTTAATCTATCATAACTTCATTTTTTTAAATGGAACACCCCATATATTTTTACATATTTGGATAGTTTTTGTCGCTCTACAATTTTTATTAACCTATAGTTATACCTAAAACCAACAGTTTCCAGTGAAACTGCATTCTAATAAAAACATCAGGTAATTTCTAGAAATTCGGATGTCATAGGAGGCATTGGCACGTTTTTTTTTGTTTTTGCAAGAAACAACTATGAGCATTATTGTTTCGATTAATGTAAGTTTCATCTTTTATAAATGAAAAGAAAGTTGTCTTGTTATTCTACATTTAAATACTTGAACTGTGTGAATATTCCAAATATCTAGATGGCATTTATCACTGACATTTGTTTGAAACAAATTTGAAACGCTTTTAATTTGGAGACTATTATTACATTAATTTCTTCTTAAATAAGTATTTAAAGTGAATTTTTCTAAGCAAAAAAAAATTAATATGATTTACTGTATCGGGGAGAGTTATGGTAATTATTGTTTGTTGGCCTCTAGATGGTCAAAAATATCCAGACCAAAGACATCCGAATTGTTGCGCTTTTACAAAATTAAAAACTAAATTCGATGAAAGCGGAAAAGTTATGTTTAAGAAGCCGAAGCGAATTAAACCAGAATGAAGAAAACACATTATCTGTTGTGCTAAGCCTCGTAGAAAATCCACATGTAAGTTCAAGAATTTTAAGTAGGGAATTGGATATGTCAATCCAGTATCGCAAAGATTATAAAAGAAAATAAGTTTCACCCTTATCATATCCAATTATTGCAAGAACTAGAAGCTAATGATTTTATTAAGAGACGAGAATTTTGTGAATGGGCAATTCAGAAAGTGCGAGAGCAACCGGATTTTTTCGAATACGTGTTGTTTTCCGACGAGGCTACGTTCCATGAAAACGGAAATGTTAATAGGTACAATCTGCACTATTATTCTACAGAAAATCCCCATTTCAGACGGAGTATTGACCATCAACATAGGTGGTCATTAAAGGTTTGGGGTGGAATTATAGGGGGATATGTAATTGGGCCATATTTTTTTGAAGGCAGAATAAATGGAGAAAACTTTTTAAGAAATAGTCTACCAGATTTGTTGGAAAATTTACCATTAGCTACAATACGAAGGTTATCGCTGCAGCATGATGGGGCGCCAGCCCACTACAGTGCGCAAGTACGCAACTATTTGAATAAACAATAATCAGATAAGTGGATTGGTAGAGGTGGGCGAATTTGTTGGCCACCTAGGTCACCAGACCTAACAAAATTAGATTATTTTATGTGGGGTTATGTAAAAGAGACCGTTTATAAAACTGCTCCAACTACAGCTGAAAATATGAAGGAGAGAATTAGAGCTGCATTTCAAGAAACTAATGTTCAGAAATTAAGAAATGTTAGCCAGTCTTTTTTGAGTTGTCTAAGATTATGCGTGCAAAAAAATGGAGGACACATTGAACATCTTATGAACTAGATACAACTAAAAAAATTGTATTTACCGTTTTGTTATAAATAAATTGTTTCATATTCGTAGTTCCTTCTTGCAGAAACAAAAAAAAAAACACGTGCCATGCCTCCTATGATATCCGAATTTTTAGAAATTACCTGATGTTTTTATTAGAATGCAGTTTCACTGGAAACCGTTGGTTTTAGGTATAACTATAGTTTAGTAAAAATTGTAGAGCGACAAAAACTGTATCCAAATATGTAAAAATATACGGGGTGTTCTATTTAAAAAAATTAAGTTATGATAGATAAAATTTAGCCATTTTTATATCATCGTAATAAACACCCTGTACAAATAATTTCAACTTTAAAATATCTGGATGCTAGGCCATGGAATTGCTTAACATTTAACAAAAAAAGTTTGCTTGATCTGTGAAAATACCGCTCATGCAGAATTTATTTAGTGAGGTCTGCAAGTGACAATTTTTTTGAAAACAGTTGAATAATTCGACATCGCCACAACAGAATTTCAAAAACAAGATATATTCGAAAAGGCAATTAAAGAAAGAATAAGAATTTGCAAAAATATATAGGGTGTCCTATTTAAAAAAACATACTTTTGATATGCCACTCTAACATCAAACACCCTGTGTGATTATAAATAATTTTAAAATATGGTACTCTTGGCCTCCTACAACTTTTATTTGAAACTGTTTTCTGTATAATAAATATTAAAGGAGATATCGACCGAGGCGCCCTTGGTGACTCACCCTGTATATTTTTGATAAACCTGTATATTCTCACTTAAATTTTAAATTTGGGCTCAGATTTAAAATCTACACAAAAATTCCATAAAAACCACTAGAAAATATTTTTATAGTTAACGACAAAATGAGAACATTTTATGTGACTTACCTTGTACATACATAATAAAATATATTTACGATGACGTTTTCTTTTTTTATTGAATACTGTTGCATTAAGTACTCCTGTATGAATGGCATCAATTAATTCATATGGCATTTTTGAATATTGTACTGTTAATGTTTTTACTAGAATACACTAGTAAACGGGGCCATAAATCACACTGAATACACGTAGAGTCGACGCACGACTATACTGTAGAGGGCGCCTGCTCCGTGTATACCAAAATCGGAAAAAGAGCCAGGCAATTAAAAATATTTTAGTTGAAAATAATTTAAAAAAAATGTTCTTTGGTGGTGAATGTAATTTTCTTGTCACTGTTTTTAGTTTTTTATTTTTCATATTTTGAAATTTTGAAAAATTTTTTCTACAGATGCCGCACAGTGACACAGATTGAACATTTATCTATATGTCCTCTAAATTTCATATTCATATCTTCTCAAATAATGTCAGTCATCTGGTTAGGTTAGGTTAGATTAGGTTACAAATGGTTAGAAATTCATGTTTTTCAGGTTGCAGACGAAACTCTTAATATTACTGTTACTTTTTATATCCATGAAATCAAAATAACTTTTTGATTTTCCATGGCCTACTGTTTTGTTTTGTTAAGCAATGGATAACTTTTCTTAAATTAGTCCCTTGAAAAACAATTTTTCTCCACGTGATATACATTTTTTGAAAGCTCTTTTTAAGCTCAATCTGAAAATCATTTTTCAGATTGCGCCTAAAAGAGTCATACTGGATTCAGATTGAATCCAGTATGACTGTTATAAGAAAAACAAAAGTTACCTCGGATATCTCGAAAACAAAAGAATATCGAACATTTGTTTCTACACCAAAATATTAGTCTCCAAAAGTGTCCTAATAATGTAAAAGTCTAAAACCTGTCTGACCAAGGATTACTTGGCTACAGCCAGAAAATACAAAACTTTCGTTTATTTGGAAAATCTCAAAAACGGTTTCTGTTAGCTGTGATTACTTAACGGATTTGGAATCAGCGTAAAATTTGCTAAAACTTATCCCATTTAACCGACCTTGCAGCTCTTATGGTTTCCGAGATCGCAATGGTGAGCATCGAATTTGGAACACACGGTATAAGTATTATAAAATTTATCACTATTTCTTCTCATTAACATTTCTTTACTATTATTCAAAAGTAATATCTAGTTGTTATAATTTTTACATTATACAGATATACAATGGACAATTTAATATTTAATCAGTCATTTTTTTTAGATAGATAAATTTACTACCTTATTTGAAAACTGTGCGAAAAGATGTGTTGATAAACAAATAGACTATATGCCATCGCTTCTGAAAAAAGTGAAGACTGATCTTTCCAAAGGACAATCACAAACTACTTAATAGACACTTGTGTAATTTTTGATAAAACAATTGTTATATATATATTGTAGTATGTGTAAATAAATAAAAATTGTATATTAAATTTTCATAAAGTATTTATATTTAGACAAAATTGTAAAGAGAATTAAATTAACAAAAGGTCAGTCTGGTAAACACCTTCAGATAATTAAAGCAAGACAATGTTGCATTAACAAGAACATATCAAACAAAAAAAATAATAATAATAATAAGAATAGTTTAGACGGGATAGCAAGTGATAAGGAAAACTCTAAAAAACATTATTTTGTTAAAAAGATAAACTAAAATGTGTGCTGCAAACTTAAATGTATACATCGTGATCCAAGAAGTTTGAAACAAAAATGATGAATTTTTTTCTCCAAAAAATGTATTCGGGCAAATAAACGCCACTAAAATTGTAATAAAGTAAAATGTTATAGTTTTTTTTTGGCAGATGTTGAATTAAAAATGTTTCTCTCAAGAGAGTAATAGTTATCAATTTAGTTTTTTGAGCAAAAAGCAAGAAAGACATTTTAATTTTTTCAAATTGGTGAAACAAATTTTTATTTGGGCATATCTTGAAAATAGAAAAAAAATTACGGTATTTTAAATAATAAGATTTACTCGGCAATTTTAAAATTTTATTTTTGGCAAAGCCTATAATTTGAAGCAGCCTATAAGGTCATTAATTAATTTTCCATTTGTTCAACCGGGGTAGGGAAAATACCGTAGGGGCACCTAGGTCCACGGCCATCCATCACCTTTTTCACCAAGGTCCAGATGGAGGGTCTAATTCTACAGGTTTGATTTTTTAAAACAAATTGAATTTTATAGGAAATTCCAGGAGGTACAATTTAAAAAATCTTTTTTACTGTCAAATTAATAAGATTAATTAACTTTGAGCAATAAAACTCTAAAACTTTCTTATCATGTTGCTTTAGTGTTATAAAAGTATTTCGATAAGAAATTACAGGTCCGAACTTAAACTAAAATATTAATAATAATAATAAATGATAATTTTTTTTCCTTTCCCTATGTACACGTACATATAACAAATAAGTACAATAGTAATACATAATATATACACAAATACAATATCTAAAATATTATTTTCCTTAATCTTCATTTCAAACACCCTGCATAATGTAGTTTTAAAAACAGTATTATATATTCGCTCAATAAATGGGGAAAGAATCGTACAATATGAACAAATAACTTTATTGTGTTTACGTTTCGGCTAAAGCCATGGTTTTATTTATTTATTTCTTAATGTTGTATTTATATTAATGTCCTGACAGAGTGATGCACATTACTAAAACAGACATACACACATAACAACCATTCCCTCCCACAATTGCCAGATGCTGCAGCTGTGACTCGAACTCAGGAGAGATAGACAGTGACTAGCCTTGTTCTGCCACACAACAACATTCTATCCAAACATGCTACCGTCTCAGTATTTTAAAAACGCCACTATACATCATGACTTGGCCAGGATTCGGCCCAATATCCTTTGGTCTCAAGCCTAACATATAAACAGGAACCATTTCCATTTTCCTACACTTAATTTCTGTAATCCATTGGTACATGGGTTTAGGTGAAACTCAAAGAGAATAAAGTTATTTATTCATACTGAATGCTTCTTTTCCCATTAAGCGAATATTTAATATTATTTTTAAAATTACTTTGTGTAGGGTGTTTGAAATAAAAATTGAGAAAAATAGTATTTTGGTTGAAGGTCAGACCTATAATTTCTTTTTCAAATACTTTTATGATACTAAAGCACCTTGTTTGGCCATTTTAGTTGCTCAAATGTTTACTCGCCTTTGAGCAATTAAAACGGCAATTGTTAATTTGATGGTAAAAACAGTTTTTAATTTTTTCCTCATGGAATTTGTGTTAAAAAATAAAACTTGTTGAATTAATGGCAGAAATGTAGAAAGTATACTATTAAGTTTTTTTTTAAGCCGTTATCAAATATCTAGACAGATTTTCAAAATTTTGTTATAGTGTTGTTTTTGGAATATACGGAACTGACATTTTTTTTATGAAGCCGGACCTGTATTTTCACTGGTTAATCGTTTCGATAAAGTAAGTAAAACATACATATTGAACATCAAATTTTTATAGAGTGTATGCTGTGGCCAGATAAAAATTAGCAAAATCGATAAAACGCCCTGTATCTTGGTAATGAAAGGTTGTTAGATCCATTAACGATGGGTTATTTAAAACCACCTAGGTGTCCCACATCCAGAGCTATATCTATCTACATTTCCCTATGAAACACCGTGTATATCGCAATATTTGCATCACATAATGTTCTTGTTTAGATTACATTATTAAAACTGTAATATATTGATAATACACATGGGAGTCATATCAACATTATCAAAAGTAAAAACAGAGAAAAGTGATTGAAGTTATTAATCTTGCCAAAAAATACAACAATTCATTTTACAAATATCTATAAATTTTATTATTCCACGGACAAACAAAACAATAAATTTTTAAACAAATAGCACCATTCTAATTTTTGTGTTTACCGGATTATCTGCCCTCTATTCCTTTTCTAGAAAAACATGAAGTAAAAATTATTGTTGGTACCTATTAATTCACTTTTAAATTTGATTATTCGGAACTAAAATCACCGCAGCGCTGTGTTGCCAAATGTGTGAGATTTTCACGTGGTACAGAGACCATAAATTTCATTTCATGGTACTTTTCAAAAAATCTCTATTGGCCGAAAAATCACTAATTGAAGGTTAATTTAGCTGAGCATTGAAAAAACGGGTCTTACCGTTACAACAGAAACAGACAGAAAACAGCAAAAGACAGGGCTAAATGCACCGCTCATACTTAAGCATTGAAGTGTAACTTATAAGTTAAGTTCTACTGTACGGTAACAAATTAAGACTTTAAGTGTAACTTATATCAAGTGGTAATTTAGGTGTCTCTTAGGGGTCACTTAATGTGTTTTTGAGGTTAAGTTGCATGAAAGATAACATGAAAAATCGTCTACGGAAAGGATTAAAAACAAAAAAAATATGGATTTAATATTCGATGTTGAATTGTTCGACGACATTGATGAGGTGGAATTAATTGAGTTTGGAATTCCAAGAAATATTCTTGTTAGACAAGATCATTGTAATAGCTTGCCTGACTACAAATTTTTTAAAAAGTTTCGCTTGAGAAAAGAGACTGTAATGTTCTTATTACCATTTCTAGAAGATCGACTTGAGTTTCCCTCAGATATGTGAGTACCGATTTTTTGGTAAATACCTGTGTACATGCAAGTAAGATATATTGTATATTGTTTTAGAAACAACTGTGTGTCTCCAATCAATCAGCTGCTTACCTGTTTGAGATACTTTGCTACTGGGGCTCATATAGATGCAATTGCCGATTATATGGGAATGGATCCCTCAACGGCTGGCAGAATAATCCACAAAGTGTCCAGAGCAATAGCTTCATTGTATCAGAGATTCATTAAACTGCCCACTACAGACAATGACAGAGCATTGATAAAGGCTCATTTCTATGAAGTTGCAAGATTTCCCAATGTTATAGGTGCTCTAGATTGCACTCATATTAAAATTCTATCACCAGGTTAGTATGACAATATTTTATATATTAATAGTGTACTAATAATAATAAAACATTAGGTGGAGATGACGCCGAAATCTATAGAAATAGGAAAGGTTATTTTTCAATCAACGTTCAGGCTGTTTGTGATGCAAACAATAATTTTTTTAGATGTTGTAGCTCGGTGGCCGGGCTCAACTCATGACAGTACCATTTTTAATAATTCGAATATTAAGGGGATGTTTGAAAGGGGTGAAATGCCAAGTTGCATCTTGTTGGGTATGTATTCCTATGGTGATGGAAATGGAATTATTATTTATTTTAATTTATTTTGTACTTCGTAGGGGATAAAGGGTATCCATCAAAAAAGTATTTGCTAACACCTTTATTAAATCCCATAACGCATGGGGAACAACTTTATAATGAATCCCATATTCGAACACGCAATAAAGTGGAATGTACTTTTGGAATTTTTAAAAGAAGATTCCCCGTGTTAGCATATGGTTGTCGATTAAAAATAGAAAATATTGCACCCATCATAGTTGCAACAGCAGTTTTACATAATGTTGCTAAGATCAATCATGAAGAAGAACCAGCCATAGATAATGATAATTTCATCGCAGAAGAGTTGGAACAACTAATTCTGGATGGTCAGGTTCCACCTACACCGGAAGCCCAACACCCATATCATAATGGAAATATATATAGGAGACAGATAATTGAAACATATTTTTCACAGTTATAATTTTAAGTATACATACATAACATAATATGTACCTGATTATTTGAATATATATAAACAATATAAAGACTTTATATTAATTTTATTAACAAGTATAAAATATATAAGTATTACATAATAATTAATTGAAGAATGTATATACCAAAGGGGCTAAGTGCCAAAAACATGATTTCGAGTAAATGAAAAACCGTACTAAATCTACATATGGTATATGTATCTAGGACACCTACTATAATGT
Source organism: Rhamnusium bicolor (assembly GCA_029963845.1). NCBI lineage: Eukaryota > Metazoa > Arthropoda > Insecta > Coleoptera > Cerambycidae > Rhamnusium > Rhamnusium bicolor. The sequence goes on along the minus strand of JANEYF010004980.1, from coordinate 3,617 downwards.
TTTCAGTTTTTGTGTACACGCTGGTATTTAGTACTTGGTGGAATTTTGACACTCAGCCCCTTTAACACATACACTCTTCAATTAAACAATGCATTCTGTGACGAACATAAAATATTAAATAATAGACTACCTACCCCTACATTTAACAATAAAATTCTTTTTTTAAACTAATAAAAAATAACAATTGTTTTATTATAAAACAATACATAAATAAAACAGTAAACTTGACACGTTAGAAACTAACAGAGTATCGTTAAATATATTAATAAAATAACAGGTAAGAATTTAATCAAAACTATTTTTTAAGTCTTTTTAGTTGCAATTCTTTTATCTGTATGTCTAATTCTAAGGCCCGTTTCTTTAACTTAAACTCCTCCACTTCTCTCTCTTCTTTATTAACAACCATTTCAAGTTCTTTCTTCAAATAATCCCCTTTTAAAGCAGCAACCTCTGCATATTGTTTTGATAAAATATTGGTATGCACTGGTTGCACCACCTTCGGTCGTCTGCGATAACTTGCAATCCTCAAATTTTCAGTCAGTGCACTTTTTAAATCCTTTGCTTTATAAGTTTTCCAGCTTGCCTACAAAGTATTAAAAAATTATGAATGTAACATGATACAAAAAAAATTCAAATAACCTTCTCCATATTGTTAAAGTTGTCATCAACTGTTTCATTACAATAATTATGATCCTCTGGTGTATCTTCAAGCTAAAACTCGATTATAAGTTAAATTTACTTATATTGATATAACATACAATAAATACCTTATCCAAGGCATCATTATCAAGATGAAAATCTTCAGCCACGTCGCCAGTTGTGGTGCATCACCCCCAAATTCATCTTCCAAACCTTCAATTGTTTTTTCGATTTGTGATATCTAGAACAATATCTAAACATGGATCACTCTTGGGAGTGTACGTTCCTCCTCCAGTTGCCCATAATTGCTGTCTATTACTTGCAGCTAGTTTTTTAATCTCGGCCTTTTTGTTTTCGTAACATTTTTTTAAACTCTCTTTACTCCTATAAATATGAGCTGGAGATTGTGAGTTAAATTCAGTGGCAATTCTATCCCACGCCAAACTTTTTCTCATTCCATGTTGACGCGTTGGTTTTTTTACATTCAATTACATTTTTGTATTTAGCGACACAATGCATTAGTGACACCTTTTCATCATTAGAAAAATTTACTTTTCGCGACTTTTCTACTAGATTCGTCATTACACACCACAAAACAAAAATTAATCAAACACCAGACTGTTAATAAGCTAATCAAAAATAGAGGTTATATTTGTGTACATACACTTTTATTTGATGAGCGACAACTTAAATTTAGTAATATAACCAAAAATCCCCAACGAGTCCCAACTTAACTAAGAAGGACTTCATACTCGTCGGTGCAGCGTAGTTAAAATAAGTGTTACTTATTTTATAAAGTGTAACTTACACAAGTACCACTTAATATATAGATCGGTGCAGTTAGGCCTTATTTATTTGGGCATGCACAACTAGCGCTGTTTGCGCGAGGCTCCGTTTTATAAAGATCTACGTACACGGTATAAAATTTAATTTAGTTTTGCTCTTTTTTAATGGAGGGACTGACTTTTGACCTAAATTTATTTTTTTTTTGTTAACTTTTGCTAATGGTATAAAATGGTACACTTTTTTTAAATAATGGTATATTTAATACTTAAAAAAAGTGCAGGTATAGAAGGGAAAATAATGGTATAAATTCGTGATGGGAACTGTCGAATAATTCGATAGTTGGTACTTATTCAAATAATTCGATAGTTGACTAATGAATGAATTTAAAAATGTTGGATTTAATAAGAATGGAGCTTATGAACATGCATAGACAGAGAAGATTTTTTAATCATAGATAAGAGATACATTTTATTATGTGACATGAAAAATAGTGTAAACAAAATAAGCAAAACGCAACTGCCAACTGATGATGACATGTAACTGATACAAGGCTATGTGGGTTCTGATTCTAAAGATCCATTTTTTATGAGAGGTGAAACTCAGCAGCGTTAATTAGCAAGTTAACAATATCATTCAGATGATGTTTTCTTGAAAATTTTTAATTGAATGAATTTATTCGATAGTTGGATTCATTCATTCAGTAATTATTCCATAGCTCAAATCATTGGATGGTGCCCATCACTAGTATAAATACCATGAAAATGGTATCTCTGGCAACACTGCCGCGGCATATCTCTGGCGCTGCGATCAGACGTGTAATAACTGTTTATTCTTGGGTTTGTTGTTTCTATATATAAAAACATATCATTACATTAATCAACAGTTGGTAAGTAAATTCAATTGCTAATTTGTGGAAGTGCCTAACCTAAAAACGTTACTATTATAACGTTATATACGTTTTGTATTATAATCCTCTGGATTGAAATAGGCACGCATAGCTGAAGTTAATGCTTTTCGCATCATATACCTTCGATCATTAAAGCAAATAAAGCTTGCCTAAAGAAACACATAGATTTGCTTAAAGAATGAAGGCTAATGTTTTTAAGCTCACCAGTTGGCGCCACTGGCCGAGTAAGGTCCTGTTAAAAGTTATTGTTAAGCGCGGGAAAAGTTTATAGGGTTTTATTATAATTATTTCGTACACCAGTAAATAAAAAACTTGTTAATTATGCCTCAGTGTTCTGCAGTTCCATTTTGTTCGGAAATAAAAGGTGGACATATGCTTCCGAGAGATAAAACTCGCCTAAAACAGTGGTTGGTAGCGATTGGTAGGGATAACTTACTCCTTCGAAACATTCGTGTGTTTGTAAGGAGCATTTTAATCCTGACGATTATGCGTTACGAAAGGAGTCTACTACAGGAAATCGTAAGTAATAATCATGCACATTCGTTGTTTTCATCATGCTCATTCTTGATATAACCTAACTTTAATGACATAAGACACCTCTCATAGGTACAATAATTTCCCCACTGAGCAAGTAAATTACTACTTTCCCCTTCTGCCATCATTGTATTAAATGTTTTCAGCTAATTTTTATAACTATTACTAAAAACTCGGGTTAAAAAGCCATAGTAAACATTAACGTTCAGTGACATGGAGCTATCCTATACTAGCGCCTCTCGTGGTGAATTCAAGCGCGGTTGCCGGCATTGATAAATAATGATCTGCTGGCGGAGGGGATAGAAACATAGGTGTGTGATTCAGATTTTAAAAGGGGTAACTTTTGAACAAAATCATTCAAATTATTTTTATGCTTATCATAGATTTAAACTGCAGTAGAAGCAGTTATTCTTATTGTAATACCCAAAACAACTAATGACTAGAAAATTGGACTGTCGGTACTGAATAGTCCGAAAATATAAATAACATATTATGATGGTTGCAGTTTCAGAAAAAATAGTATTTAAGTTTAATTAATTTTTTATTCATTCGCCTTCTCTTTATTTCAAAAGACTTAATTTCCTCAGAAATTTCCCATTATGTTTTTTTATCTAAAATTGTTATGAGTGGGTTACCCAACTAATATATTATCTTGTGTTATTGTTATTAATACCAAATATTTAGCTTTTGGGCCAAAATCTTGTTTTTCATAAGTCTGGAATGATTTTCACATATTATTTTCTGTTTTCTG